>NEWO01000837.1:246812-261090 GCA_003013225.1 Phalaenopsis aphrodite
TTTTTGAAGATGAATCAAATGAGTCGATTACTAAGGATTCAAATTAGGTTTAGTAAAATTATGAAATTTTAGATACTCCTAAAAATAATATAGCTCTAATTCCATTTATTGAAAAACCTCCTGAACTTGAGATGAAAGTTTTACCTGCTTATCTAAAGTATGTATATTTAGGGAACTTATCTATGTTACCAGTCATTATATCCTCAGATTTAACTGCATAAGAAGAAGAACAATTATTAAAAATATTAAAGATTAAAAAAAGCCTTTGGATGGAAATTAGCCGATATTAAAGGAGTCAGTCCTTCAATTTGCATGCACCAAATTCTGATGGAAGAAAACCATAAGCCTAGAGCTGATCCTCAAAGGAGATTGAATCATATACTGAAAGAAGTAGTTACGAATGAAGTTTTAAAGTGTTAGATGATGGGATTATTTATCCAACTTTAGATAATTCTTAGGTTAGTCTTATTCATTGTGCTCCAAAGAAAGGAGGAGTGACTGTGGTTGAACGTGAAAGGAATGAATTGATTCCGATAAGGCAAGTTACTGGATGGTGAATATGCATTGAGTATAGAAAATTAAATGTCACCACTTGAAAAGACCATTTTCTTTTATCTTTTCTTGATCAAATATTGGATAGATTTGCAGGATATTATTACTTTTACTTTTTGGATGGATATTTTGGATACCACCAAATACTTATTACGTTTGAGGACTAAGAGAAAACAAATTTTACTAATCCTTAAGGAACTTTTTCTTTTAGAAGAACGTCATTTGGATTATGTAATGCTCTTTCAACTTTTTAAAGATGTAAGATGTCAATTTTTTGTGATTTAATTGAAGAAGAGATTGAAATTTTTATGGATGGTTTCTCAGTTTTTGGAACTTCTTTTAATTTATGTTTAGATCATTTAGTAAGAGTTTTAAAATGCTGTGAATAAATAAACTTTGCTCTCAACTAGGAAAAATTGTCAATTTATGGTTGTAGGAGAAATAGTATTAGGGCATAAATTTTCTAAAAAAAGGCATGGAAATTGATCCAGTAACAATTCAAGTTATTGTCGAATTGTTAGCTCCTACTAATGCAAAGGGAATAAGAAGTTTTCTAGGACATGTTGGTTTCTACAGGCATTATATTAAAGATTTTTCAAAAGTTCCAAGCCTATATGTCAACTTTTAGAAAAAGGTGCCAACTTTGATTTTAATGATGAATGCTTATATGCCTTTAACTTATTAAAAAAGAAATTAATCATTGCATGTAATGTTGTTTCATCTGATTGGACAAAATATGTAATGCTAGTGATTATGCTATAGAGGCTATTTTAGGATAAAGATATGACAAAATGTTGAAAGTGATATGCTATGCTAGTAAAACCCTTAATGAGGCTAAAATTAATTACACTACCACCAAAAAAGAATTATTAGCTATAGTGTTTGTTTTTGATAAATTCATATCATATCTTATTAGACCCAATTGTATTATGCATACTGATCATTCCGCTATTAAGTATTTAATGATGAAGAAGGATGAAAAACCATGATTAATTAGATTGGTCCTACTAATACAAGAATATGATTTTCAAGTAGTGGATAGGAATGGTACTAATACTCAAATAACTAGTCATCTCTCTTGGCTTGAACAGGAAAATGAAAAAAATTTAAATGATGAAATTAATGAGAACTTTCACGATGAATAATTATATGGGATTAATGAATGACAAATTTTATGGTACGATGATATATTGAACTACTTGGTTGGTAATATTTTACCTTACGTATTAGATTGCTATTAAATTAAAAGATGATTCAAAATTTTACTTTTAGGATGACCCTTATTTATATAAACAATGTAAGAATTTGATTATTCGAAGAAGTGTACCAACAGAAGAAACTGATAAAATTATTCAAAAATGTCATAAATCAGATTTTAGAGTGGATAAAATTGTATTTAAGATTTTACAATTTGGATTTTATTGGCCTACATTATTTAGAGATGTTAATAATTATATAAAAATATATGATTGCTGCCAGAAAGTAGACAATATTTCTAGATGAGATGAAATGAAATGCCCTTAAATTTTCGTCTTGATGTTGAAATCTTTGATGTTCAGAGATTTGATTTCATGGGACCATTTGTGCCTTTTTTTAGAAATATTTATATTTTAAGAGCTATTGATTATGCCTCTAAATGGATTAGAGCAATAGCTTTACCTAGCTGTGATGCTAAAAGTATAAATTTTTTTTTAAGAAGGAATGTTTTCACAAGATTTGGAATAAAATGATTGAAACATTAACTCAAAAATTTGGGATTAAACAATATATTGCTACACCTTATTATCCTTTCACTAGTGGTTTAGTAGAAGTATCCAATCAAGAATTTAAAAGAATATTAGAAAAAATGGTAAATCCTAAAAAGACTGATTGGTCTGCTAAACTTGATAATACTTATGGGCTTATAGGGATACTTATAAAACATATATAGGAATGACACCATATAAGCTCATATATGAAAAATCTTGTCACTTGCAGTTGAGTTGGAACATAAAGCTTACTGGGCAATTAAAGAATTTAGTTATAAATGGAAAGATGTTGGAGAGAAGCGATTACTGCAATTAAATTAGCTTGATGAATTGAGAAATGAAGCTTATAAGAATGCTAAAATTTATAAGGATATAACAAAATTTTTGCATGATAAAAAAATTCTGAAAAAGCATGTTGAGCCTGGGCAAGAAGTATTGCCTTATACTTAGGGGTTGAAATTATTTCTAGGAAAACTTAAATCCATAAGGTCAGGAACATTTATTGTGGTAAGAGCATGGAGCTGTTGATATAGAAGATCCAAAAACTGGCAGTGTGATTAAGGTAAATGGACACAGATTAAATGCTTACATGAGTGGAGAGGGTCCTGCATTTTAAGAGATCCTAATGTTGGGTCAAATCTAAGTAAAACAATGGTTATGTTGGGCTGACCACGCTAAACCAACCACTTTGTGGGAGGAACCAATAGTTACCATTGTGATTTAGATTTAGATTGTTGTTATCCAAAGTTCTATATAGTAATTGTGAGTCTTATATAGTTTTTTTGGCATAAAACATTATTATATTAAAGGACCTGAAGAGTTGAAGAAAGAAATTTGAGAATTGAGTATGTTGGTTTGGTGTTATAGCACCACCGTTCGACTAACTCCTTAAAACCGCCAAAAATGTGGGTTCTTTTCTTCTTCATCTATATAAAACTTCTTTGGACGGGATTTTAAGTATCCCTACGACATTCTTAAGTATTCTAACAAGATTTGAGAGTAAAAATTTCATTTGAGAGATCATGAAGAGCAAAGACAATGGGAGATTTGAAGAAAAGAAGATGGTGAATAAGGATGCTCAATCATACTTCAATGGATATCTTGCAGTAAGTCTGGAGCACCTCATAGACAAACATGAGAAGATTGAAGGAGAGATTTCTCTTATGCATACAAAGTCTGAAAGTTTTTCCACCAATACGAGCATATAGATTGACATTTCAAACTGCAATTCAATAGTTTGGCTTATTTCCAAGATTGTTAAATGAAAATGTATATCACCAACAAGTGGATCGACGTTAAATTTCCTAAGGAGTTTCCTTGAGCTCCTTTCTACCATTGTTACGATCAAAATTTGTTGGTGATTGGAATGGAGAATATCACTACTAATCAAGAGTGGTCCTAAAGGATGTCGTTATATAGATATTTATGTTTTAGTGTTATGTGATTCAATGTGGCATGCCTATCATATTTGTATTAAAACTTAGTGTTGTTTTTGTTGTCTTTGTTATAAAAACATCTAATGTTGTCTAATGTGGTTGTGTTTTATGTGTTGAACTTATATGTAATATAAGAGAACTAGTTCTATTATGTTGTAAGAAATTGGCCTTGTGTATTCATATTAGAATTTGCAAACTTAACATTTTGGAATGACGATGAACTCAATAACTATAAAATTGGTCGTTAAAACTTG
Organism: Phalaenopsis aphrodite; assembly: GCA_003013225.1. Lineage (NCBI taxonomy): Eukaryota > Viridiplantae > Streptophyta > Magnoliopsida > Asparagales > Orchidaceae > Phalaenopsis > Phalaenopsis aphrodite. The sequence goes on from NEWO01000837.1 coordinate 250,803, forward strand.
AAGAATAGCCTTTCTAAATCCAAGATTTTCTGTTTCCTTTTCAAATATAATTTTTTTTTAAATCTAGATGAATATGAGTGGCACTATAGAGCTACCTTTGGGCGTTATAACGTTAATTATCAGACTATACCGGGAGCTATAACGACATTGCCCAGCGTTATAGCACTAAATTAACACGCGAGTTGTATTAAGAGCCTAGACCACGGTTTTTGCCATTGTTTCATCTTCTACCCCCATTTTTTGCATTTTGTTCCCCTAGGGTTTAATTTTGTGCTTGATTGGCTTGGAGTTGGGCCTCCAAACTTTGGATTTCTTCATCTCTGGGTAAGATTACATTGGCTTTGAAAAATTTTGATTTGACTATGAATTTCATCCACATTATATATTAGGCTAAAAATTTTAAAACTTGATGAAAAAATTGTGAAATCTCTATTTAGATTGTGTTTTTAGGAGCCTTTTGAAGTTGAATTTGTCATTTTCAGAATTTATCTAAAATATTTATAGATTAATCATGGCTCCTAAAATGAAGTGATGCAAGGAAAAATGAACTTTTGATTCCAATAAGTTTGCCAGTGCAAAGGCACATGATAAGCATGCTGATCTGCAATCAAAGAAATTGATTGCAGAAAAGCACTTTTTTATGTCCTGGAAGAACAATTGAGAACTTTATAGCAGAGTGAAAGTGGGAAAACTTTTGTTATTTCACTAATGTATCTGTAATTTTAGTTGTTCTAGAGTTCTATGCTAACCTGCCTGACAAATCTGATGATTTGGTTTTTTACGAGGGAAAAACATAGATATTAGGTCTATTTGTATTAACCACATATACAAGCTGCACAGTGTTCCAACCTACTTCTTTTCTAAGTTCCATCCTACTAATGAGGAATTGGATAAGATTATGTTATTTTTACATGACGAGAATGGAGTCTGAAAGTTTAAAAATGGGTGACTTGTGAACTTTCTTTTTCTCTAACTTAATGCTCATTCTTGAGCATGACACTATTTCATATTTGATAGATTACTACCTACCAACCATTTTAGTCAGGTAACCCGTGAGAGAACCACTTTAAACTACTGTATTCAGATGAAGAAACATATTGACATTGGCTCCCTTATTTATACAAACATTCTTGTTTCCTCGAGAGGAGGAACTACAAGAGGTTTTGGCTACTCTACTCTTATTACTACCTTGTGCACTGAATCTGATATAAAGTATGACACTTGGGAATAAACTTTTCTATGACATAAACCCATTGGAAAAACAAACATGGAAAAAATCAGAGATATTTTGGGACTAGACCTAGGATTGGAGTTAACATACCATTTACTTCAGCTTCTACTTCTACTCCTGCTCTCACTCGTATACTATATGCTTCTGATATCATTTCTTTGAATTCTATTATGGAACAAATGATGATTCAGTAAGGAGATATCATAACCTTACAAAATCAGGTAAATGGGATTGAATCTCACTGGTACCATAGTGATGGTATTATGTTGAGGAAAGTTAAGAATGATTTTGCCTATAATGAGGCTATGAATAGATACATGAGGGGTGATCATTCTGTGGTATTTCCTACTCACCCCATTTTCACACCATATGACCTTCTGAGACGGATGAGGATATAGATTTGGGAGATGGTGATGATAATGATGAAGGTGACGATGAAGATGTTGATGTGTAGTGTGTTGTTTTCTTTCTTTCCTTTGATGTGTTTGAATATTTAAACTTTATTATGTTAGTGATTAGTTGTATTTATGTTGGAGTATGCTTGTATTTAGCTTATGTTTCTTTTAAACTGCTAGTTCTGCTCTTTATCTTTTGCTCCAACTTAAATGCTAGAGTAGTATTGATTTTATGTTTTTTTTAATCTTATATTTACCACTACTCAGTACTTGTCTTTTCTACTTGCACCCGCAATAATTTCCCCTTTTCAATATAAAAAATTTTTCTCTTTCTTCATGAACTTTCCTGCATTAAATTAGTTTTAAAATTTTAAGTTTGGGGGAAGGGAAATTTTTTTTTTTAAACTAAATCTTTTTTGTCCTTGGGGAATTGTATTTATAAAAATTATTTTTAAAATAACCTGGGGTATTTAGCGTTAACCTTAGAAAACTATATTTTGTTTATGAAAGTTGTAAAAAACCTAAGAAAAAGTTTTTAATAATGAAGGTTAATTCTAGAATTAAGATATTTAGTATGAAGGGTTTGGAGTAATGCTTTTGCTATTTAAAGTAAAGAAAAATATATTTTTGGAAATATTAAGGATCTTAGATTTATACTTGAAAAGAAAAAAATTGAGACTTCAAGAAAAATTATCAAAGCAAATACACATTTTTTAAAGTAAATAAATGTGAGATGTTTTTAGCTTTAATAGGAGGATATTGAAGTTTAAAATCATTAAAGTCTATCCAGATATAGTAATCCTCGCATGACATGTAAAAATAAAATATTAAAAAATAAAGGATTGAAAATGATCTTAAGAGAAAAAGAAAAAGAAAAGCAAAAAGAGAAAATATGCGAGGAAAATTATGAGGAGATGCTTAATAAAAAATTGTTTCTATTTGAATCGTCTTAAGGAAAGAAACTTAGTTAAATTTCTAACTTAGACTTAGAAGCATTAACACATTTACTATTAAAGTTTTCATGAAATTCTTTTTTTGGTAATTCTTATAAGTATCTTAAGTATGATAAATTGGAGTTATTTTTGAATCAAATAGAAAATCAGAAACTTTTAAACTTAACTGCTAAATATTCTTGTATTTTTGTTCTTAACCTCAGTTGTTAAAGATTTTTTTCTGAAAGTTTAACTATAGCATTTATAAAGCAGAAATTGTAGAAGTCTTTAAGTTAAATTTGCTACCACATGTTATAAATTTTATATGGTATAAGGAGTTACTTAAGGACAAGTAAAGTTTTAGTTTGGGGGAATTGTTCCACCTAAAAAAAACCTGTTTTTAGTGCATATTTTATAAGCCTCTTATATACATTTTTAATGATACTCCACTTCAAAGGAAGGTATTTTGCATGTTTTTGGTTTCAGGCACATTGAATGGACATTTAGAGAAAATAAGAGAAAATTGGAGCAAAATTGAAAATTTTTGTGTGGCGCTATAATGTCGCATACGAGCGAGATGGGCACTAAAGTGAACCAGGCTGGCTTTATACCTCCAAAACTACTTTTATAGAAGATCCATTGAATTTCTCCAACTTTTGGAGTGGTGTTTGAAGCAAACCTTGGTCATTTTCTGTTTTCTATAAAATCAGAAGGAATGAGCCAAATTTAGAGAGCTTTTGTAGCCTGATAACTTCAATTGGGTTGTAATAGTGCATTAGGCTTTTCATATTTTGTGTTCAAGTTTAAGTGTGAGTTTGTTTTATTGTGATGAAGTTTCGAGATTTCTTAAAGGAAACTCCAGAAGTTTACTTGGGGAGAAGACATATGGTATTATGTATTTGTGTTTAAGTTTTTGTTGTAAAACTTGGATTTCAATGCAAATGTTTTGTTATTGTTTAATCTTCATGAATTCTGAGTATTTCCTTTTTTTTCTCCTTGCATCTGAAACATAATCTTGTGGGATGAAAATAATTTAACGATTTCTTTTCTCTTAAAAATTGTGATGGTATTTGCACCGAATCTTCATTTACATTACAAACTCGCCACTTGTGAGGTTAAAATATGTTGAAAAACATAATGACCTAGGAGGGATATGATTTCGCCCAATTAGTGGATACCACACTTCATTCTAAGCAGATTCATTGCGATCACCTAAGAGGGAGTGCAAATAAATAGGGAGATATGTTTTGATAGGCATAGAATTCGTTAGTTCTAGAGTGGCAGGCTAAACTCTTATAAATTTGGCTTATGGTTTAGTACCCTGACGCTGAGATTCGGCCATCTTACTGGCATAGGCTTAGGGACTTCTAGAGGTGAGAGGTTAGATAGTTCTGATGTGGATCGAAATGTTAAGGAGTCGACCTGAAGTTAACCAATGTTCTTTGCTAGCACCGGGAGGGACTAACAAATAAGGTATGCTTCTATTTGTCATAATAAAGCAATTTTGTTTGAAATCATTTGAATCCGAAATAGGTTAAAATCTCTATGCAAGGGGAAATGTTTTCCATAATATCCAAACTTTTTATATTTTTTTAAGCTGTTACATTTAGTTGTTATATTCTTTATTAAATATTTAGTAGTAATTTTTAGTAAGCATATCATTTTAGACCTCTTATATATTTAATTTGTAATTTAAATAGAAATTATTTAAGTTGATTTTAAGATTTAATGCATTCCTCGTGGGATCGATACTGGGATTTTTAAGGAAAATCCTATATTACGTGAAACGATACGTATACTTGTGTAGTACCCATAGTGTGAAAATTTATTATATAATTCATAAATCATTACATTTCTTCACACTAACCACTAAATATAATTTGAGATATTATTTCTAGCAATATTAAGAAGATTAAAAGTACAAGTAATTGTGGGTTGGGTCAATTAGTGTTCTTTGTGAGTCTTTGATATTTATGGAGTTTGTGAGTCTTGTAAGTGTTGTTGGAGTCAGAGAAGTCACTAAACTTCAAAGGAGTGCTTGGGGGAACATTCAAGATAAGTATTTGTATCTTTGTCTTTATGTTTTATACTTAGGATTTGAGTTTTATAAATATGTTTTGTTTTGTTATCCTCATGCATTTTGAGTAGTTTCTCTCTTTCTCCTTATAATATGAAGTAATTAAGTAAGTTATTTTGATTTTGTTTAGAACTTCTTTTATTCCTAAAAATTATGATGATATTTTTACTGGATCTTACTTTACAAATTGGCCACTTGTATTGTTAAAATTTGTTAAAGAAACTTAGAGACCCGAGAGGGCTAAGACTTCTTAACTTATAAGTAAGACATTCTACCTTGGAAAGAGCAGTGGTGATCATCCGAAAAGGGGTGCAAATAGAAAGGGAGATAATATTTGATGGATGTAGAATTGATGTTACTAGAGTGACATGCTAGATTCTTTTATCAATTTGGTCTAAAGATTGGAACTAAGGGTCACTAGTAGGTCCTATAGAGAGGGCACAGTGGGTAATATAGGGGCGAGAGAGTAGAACTTACCTCCACTACTATATATGCCGACACCAACTTTAGATTAGTCAATATTCTTTGCACAATTCAGAAGAAGTGAGGAATACATATCCTTCTATTTGTCACAATACCAAATTTAAGTTTCTAAAAAATTTTGAAATCCTACACTAATAATGAATTATTGGTAAGGACAAAGTCTCTTTTTATATTATCAAAGTCATTACATTTACTTTTACTTACATTTTTTTTGAATTAGTAAACTTAAATTTTGTCTTTAGATAGTTACTATAGTGTTAAGTAAAGTTTCTTAAAGTTAAATTTCATTTATTTCATTTCATTGATTTTTTGTTTATGTTTTCCCTATGGGATCGATACTGAGGTTCTTAAATAAAACTCTATATTACTTGATATGATACATATACTTGCGTAGTACCCCTAGTAAGAAAATTATTTCATTAATTTTTATAATATTGCATTTGTTCTCACTAGCCACTAAATATAATTTTGGTCAAGTTTTTGGCATATTAAGGAACATAAATATTTGTGTATTTACGGGTCGGTCACCCGCCCTAAAATTTTCCAAGTAGGAGAGAGGTCATAGATAGGAGTAGGAAATGTAGATTTCTACCTTTTTTAAAGAGATTGGAGAGGGGATTTTGAGAGATATCTATAAGAGAATGTATTAGCATTGCATGGATCATTAAGAGACTTTGTTGGAGGGATTTTCATCATTTCTTTAGAGGAAAAAACTAAGTATTGTGTTCTTCATTATTTTGTATTTTTTGTAAACACTTATTTAGTGGATTTGCTTTGAATTAATGAAGTTTTCTATTATGTGTGGCAGATGCTTTGTGAAGTAGAATTCTTATTCTTTTCTTTTGCGATGAATTAGGTTAATGTTTAGGATGTTATGATGCAAGTTAAAATAGGTGGTGAGGACATTATCTGAACAGCTAGTTAAAAGTGAGGAACAATTCTTATTCAACGGGACTTGAACATCATTCCAGGCCAAAACCAAAATAAATAATGGTGGGGACGTTGTCCATACATCCAAAGGAAAGATTCTCAATCAATGTGATTATTCTCCTGGATTGGAACTAAAGCAAGTCCTGGTGAGGACATTGTCTGCACTGCCAGACAAATGTAAAAAAAAAATATTCTTAACTGACAGGACTTGAACGTCATTCCAGGCCGGAACTAAAATAAGTAATGGAGGGGATATTGTCAACTCAGCCAAAGGAATGACTTTCAATCAACGGGATTGTTCTCTCGGACTGAAACCAAAGTAATTCATGATGGGGATATGATCTGCACAACTAGAAAAAAGTGAGGAATGATTCCCAATGAACAAGATTTGAATGTCATTCTGAGCCAAAACCAAAGTAGGTAATGGTGTGGACATTGTCCGCACAACCAGCAGAACAATTCTCAATCTACGAGACTATTCTCTCAGATTAGAACCAAAATAAATCATGGTAGGGACATTGTCCATATAGCCAGACAAAAGTCAGAAATGATTCTTAATTGACGGGACTTGAGCGTTATTTCATGTCGAAATTGAAACTGGTAATTGCAAGGATACTATCCACTCAACCAAAGGAACGATTCTCAACCAATGTATTATTCTCTCGGACTCAAACCAAAGCAAGTCATGGTACAAGCATGGTCCGCAAAAATAGAGAAAAGTGAGGAATGATTCTTAGTCAACTGGACTTGAAAATCATTATGGGTTGGAACTGAAATAGGTAATGGTGGGGACTTGATTTGCATAACCAGACAAAAAGGTTTTTGTTAGGACTTTTTCCACACAACCACTGAAAATGTCATAAAGGCACATCTAGACCACCTGAATAGTGCTACACTTTTAGGAATATAAATTCTCAAAAGCACGAAAGAACCACCAAAGAGCCCAAAAAAAATAAAAAGGCTCTAAAGCACATCTTCATCTAGTACTAACCTCTTCCTAGAGGGAATGTTAGTACCAATAGGAGCAGCTATAACATAAGAGATGTCATGCGCACGCCTTTTATTCATTAGAAGAGGGCACGAACTAAATGCCTAAGTGAGCATAAGATTACTCAATATAATCATAACAAAGTGCTTGAAGAATCCAAAAGTAATGATCCTCTTGTTTGCACTTAAAATGCTGGGTGAAAAGGAAATTGAATTTCGTTAAAACAGTTTAATCATGATCAATCTGTGATTGTCCCTTTTTGTCAACCAAAGTTAGATCAATAAAATTCAAGAATAATTCTTGATGATAGTAAAATTTTACAACAGTACTGGTGCATGCAAAAATGCAGCGATTGAGATGCTGAGGATGTGAATGGTACAGAAAGGCATCAAGCTGCTCACCCTAGCAAGTGACACAAGGATTGAAATCCAAGGTGTTGAAAAGGTATTAGGAGTGACATAATGAAGAAACTAAATCTTTAATTTTCTAAATAAAACTCTTGACGTGGAGAGAGAGACCCATCCCTAACGGAGTTTTCATTATGTTTTAGCTCTTTTTTAAAAAACTTGGTGTATCCATATTGTCTTATCTTATGATTCTCTTAATTATACAAAGAGGAGAGAAATTAGAAAGAAATGATATATGAAAAAAATTAGACAAAAAAATTTTAAAAGAAACAAGGAGGGTTTATGTAAGGTAATCCAGGTTAAGAATGTATATTAAAAAGATATCGGATTGAAACATTTTGAAACACAATCCATAAAGAGAATCCCTACATAATTGATCCTGATTTTTTATAGGTAAGGATTTATGAAATTGACACCACTACAACGCCAAAAAATTGATCCTTGTATGAAAAGTAAGTTGTGTAAAATATATATAATTATAGGCAATTAATAATGAGATTTTACGCAAGTATACATATCTTTATCAAGTAATAAAGAACTTTCTATTTAAGCCTCAAAAATCAATCCTATAGAGAAGGTTTAAATTGACAATTATGAGTTTTACTAGGAAATTTACTGAAAATCAAACAAACTCACTCTCACTAATTTTGAATGTTGAGATGTTATCAAAACTAAAGTATTTAACAATTACCAAAATAAAAATGGTAAGTTTAAAAAGTAAATACTAATCTACTAACTATGTTTATGTAATGAAGATTTCTTATGTGAAAAAGCATCATTTTCACTACATGAGGTTCTCGTGAAACGAGATGAGATAAATATTTATAATATGTATTGTGCCAAATAGGAGCAATTATAATTCTCTACCCTGATACAGTTAATAGCAAATCGGAATATGTGGCTAGGCTAAGAGGATATCGGCTCCCACTCCAGAGACCCCACTTCCCTTCACCTGAAGGCTAACTCTCGCTTTTTTTTTTAAACACTAAGACCAAATTGGAGATTTTAGTCTGTCACCCTAAAGATTCTCCAATTCTACACCCAACAAAGAATATTTTCTTATTTATTTGCACTTAATTCCAGGAACAAATTTCTTCTCCATGAAATCAAATGTGATCCTCACTCTGTTGTAGAACTCATTATCCATTTCCCGGATCATATGTTTCACAACATATTTTAACAAATAAATTGGCCAAATCGGTATGTAAAGTAAGTTTGAAGTTGAAAAATCAACACAATTATTTTATATTTTAATATTGGCACATCATATTATCTCTTCATTTCACCATATCTTAGAGTAGAGAGAAAGATAGAGTGAACTACTCATACTTCATGAGAAATACACAACAAAACACAAATTTCATATATAAAAGAAAGTTCATACAACACTAATAAACAAACAAAACCTATCTGAAACTCTTTCTCAAAGCAAATCCCTTGTAGTCTTTCCTTAGAAAAACAGGAATAAGATATCTCTCACTTTTCTCCTTCTCCAACACTCTTACAGAAAGTTTTACACTAAATCTCACCACAGAAAATCTAAAGTATAAAAGAAAAATCACTAATGGACTCCAATACGGTGGTGGAATGAAAATGGATTATGAAGAATGGCAAAAATGAAGAATGATGGAACGTCTTGGAGTCAAAGGAGTTCATTTCCTGATGAATTTTGGCCCCAAATAAAGCCCAAGGTCGGTTATCCAAGAGGTGCCTCCAAAAAATCTTCAAAAATTATCCAAATACATCAAACCTTCTAGAAACGAGGGTTGAACCGCCTTTGGCACTGTCGGCACTAGTCTGACATCGTCGACACTGAGTAAAAATTTCAGCTGTTCTGTTGGTCTGCGCCATCGGCGCTGCCCTTGGTGCGGTCGGCGCTGAGTACTTCTTAAAAAATGTCATTTTGACTCTAAATTCCATCATTTTGGCTTACTTTTTAATTTAAGTCCCAAAAATCAACAACGTGCAAGAAAACATCAAAATACCTTCCATTAAGGTGCAATATCACAAAAAATAAGTATAAAACATGGGTCTAAAAATGCATATATTTACAGTTTATCAATAAGCCGCCCATGTAACTAGAGTGTCAAGTTTTTGTGCTTATTCTGGGTTCATGAGCAGCTCTCAAAGGAATTTATTCCATTGGTTAATTATAACTTAGAGGATGCTCAAGAATACTCTCGATAAGAAGGGACTTACTTACATTATTTATGATATCCAGTTAATTGGAAAACCAAAGGATTTTTAAAATCTCAAGTGGGTGAATCCCGATGCTTTCAATGCCTATACCAGGTGAGAGGGAAGATGGTGAATTACCTTATCCATTACAAACGACGACGCCTAAGCATGCTTACGCATGCATGGCCCACGAGATGACATCAATAATTTTTCAAATGAATAACAGAGCTAAAAAGAGGTGTCAATAGAAAGGAGAGGGATCAATGAATAAATAACGATAGCTTGGTCAGGATGCCATAGATCGGTCATCCCAAGCTTTGGAAACCCTAATTTTACTTGATCATGAAGGAAGTTGACCTACTCGACCAGAGATCCTATGTCAACAATACCTGAATTGCTTCGTCTAAATAGACCCCGGTAGCTTCATGAACAAAAGAAGGAAACATTAATTCTTACAACCCTCTAAGAGTTAAGGTTTGGAGAAGGTGAGACTTATACTAATCAATTAAATGATAGAGATATCGTTGGAAAGGAGAAGAGGAGAGGGGTCCAGCTACATAGCTAGAACCGCCCCATAAAGGACTTATTCCTCCTCTAGTTCGATAATGTCTCTAACACCCTAAACATGCTAGACAACAACCTAAGTAAAATTTTATGTTGGCTAGTC
>NEWO01000838.1:32118-56015 GCA_003013225.1 Phalaenopsis aphrodite
TTATATATATATATATATATATATATATATATATATATATATTTATATTGGCCTAGTTTATGCTTGGTCTACTGTCAATTGACTTGATGCGGAAGCTACTTATGGTGAATTGCAGTATCTATTTTACTATGCTGTTGTATCTTTACTACAAAATCTTGCTTTGGGGTTTGATTGATCGGGAGAAGGCTATATACTTCAATTTTCACTTGGATTCCCCTCTTCCTTCAACTTATAAGTTTATCATTTTAGGTTTTGATATACATGTGACTATTTTGACGAGTTTTGGGTATACATGTATTTATTTTGGTAGGACCCCTTTGGGTTTCTTTTTGAGGGTTTCTATCTTTCATGTAACTTGTACTCCCCTTTTAGATTAATAATTGCCTACGGCCTTTCATATATATATATATATATATATATATATATATATATATATATATATATATATATATATATATATATATATATATCATCATCATCATCATCAAAAAAAATTTATCCTCTAACACAAATCTCAATTATATTTTAAATAATAAATTTTCAAAAATCAAATTCAAAATCATCTAGGGCTTCAAATTCAACAAATTTATGGTCAAATTGATCGTCTCGACAAGACAAACTAGTGAAAACCAAAATTGGTGTGATGCAAAGTCAAACAATTCTAGATTAAGCTATTAAAACACATTTGAATGCTTCAGGACATTAATTGAATGATCAAATGAACTACATGACATATCTAGAGTCAAATCGAGCATCTCGATGAGTTGAATCCAATGAGCGCGAAAGTTCTTTCATTTTGATGTAATCCTTTATAATCAAACAAAACCCTTTATAATCAAAATGGATCAATATGTGTTGTTCAATCAGGTGGTGAGCAAAATGCCCCTTTAGGGGGGCTATAAATAGACCTCATCTTTTTTACTTTGAGAGGGGAGGATAATGAGTTGAATTGTAGTGTTGTTCTGAACCGAAGGCCAGGTGATAACTTCTAGCCTCGGTAGTCATCAGCCACCGCTCACTGGACACCGTCCACCACCCTCTACTTGTTATCGTTGGCAAACTTTATTTGCATACGAAGTATCAGAAATACGGTGTAACAAAGTATCCCGAATAAGGTGTAACGAAGTATCCTGCATACGGTATAAAGAAATATCCCGAATATATTATAATGAATAACACTATTGAAGATCTAGTGATAAATTTTGACGACAACTACTTACGGCCACTATATTCAGAATATGGAAAATTTCTTCAGACTCCCGAAATTTTCTATACATTGTATACTGACAATTGTTGTCTCTGACGTAAAATAACAAACCCAAGAGAAGGGTTGCAACCACCAACAGGTAACTACAACATATATGGTTGATTACTACCATAGCTTCCCACTACGACCGCTATGGTCAGTTACTATTACAACATAACACTACGACCTCTATGGCCAACAGGCACACTTGTAGCTACCAACAACAGCCTATGTGGTCAATTACTACTGTTGTTTCCCATTAGAACCTATATGGGCAATTGCTCTTTTGCAGCTACTTATTACAACCTCTACAGCTTGTTACTATTTCATCATCATACTACAACATCTATAACTAAATGACACTATTGCAGCTGGCCTATGTTGTCAGTTACAACTACAACTTTCCATTATGAATTCTGGCAAACTAGCGCTTTTATTGCTACTAAGTATGACCTATGTGGCCCATTACTACTACATGTTCCCACTACGGCTTCTGTGGCCAAGTAACGATTTTGCAACTATCAATTACAACTAATGTTGTTTGTTACTACTGCAGCTTCTCACTAAGTCCTTTGTGTCCACTTGACACTCTGGAAACTAGCAACTATGGTCTGTAAGCAAGTTACTACTGCGGGTTCACATTATAAACTCTGCGTACAACTACTTATCTTACAACTACAAAATATGATTTATGTGGTCAGTTACTATTTCAGCTTCTTACTACAGTTTCTATGGACAACATACGCTATTGCACCTACCAACTACTAGTGAACCACTACTGCAACTACTAACCATAACTTATGTGATTAACTACGACCTATGTAGTTATCTGCTAATGAGTTTCTAATGTAACTTCCAATTACAACTTATGTGAGTAACTGTTATTAAAGCTACTAAACAAGACTATGAGATCAATTACAACCTATGTAGCTAACAATTACTACAACTTCTAACTACCGACTTTGTGACCAATTGATGCTACCATAGCAACCATATATGACTTTTATGACTGACTACGGCCGATATAGTTAACTGCCAGTTTAATTTCCAACTACAGTATATGTGACAAACAACAACTTATGTAACTAACTATGACCTATATAGCTAACTATTACTGCAGCTTTCAACTACACATGTGACCAACTATGGCTTGTGTGACTAATTGCTACTGTTGCTACCAACCCAGACCTATGTGACCAACTACGACCTATATAGCTAACTACTACTGTAGCTTCCAACTATAGCATCTATGACCAACTGATGTTAAAAAAACTACCAATTACGACCTATATGATGAACTATGTCTGATATAGCTAATTGTTATTACAACTTCTAACTATAACCTACATTGACAACAATGACTTATGTGGCTAACGACTACTATAGCTACAAACCACAACTTATGTGGCATACTATAACTTATATAGCTAAATGCTACAATAGCTTCTAAGTATGGCATTTGTCACCAATTAATGCTTCTTCAGCTATCAACTACGGCATATGTGACCAACTACAACCCATATAGCTAACTGTTATTGCAACTTCCAACTACATCTTATATGAAAAATTCTCTATCCACCACTACCACTCCGGTGTAAACCCTAGGGGAGGACCATGGTGTATACAATAACCACAAATAAGCTCTTTTACTAACATAAGCCCCACCAGTTACTACAATTGGGCGCTCTTAGAAATGCTATGTTTCGGAAGGAACTGAAGAAATAAATAAATAAATAAAAGCTCCAGTCAAAGCTAACAACAGATTAATAAGCAAGCCATAATTAATTAAATTTTCTTTTCATTTTGTTTTCCAACAGTCCAAACAAACAAATATATATATATATATATATATATATATATAGAACTAATATAACACAATGTTAACACAAATAAAAAGGTTTTCCTAAACCTTATTTCATATCTTTATAATTGAACTGCATATTCTAAAATGTAAAAAAATTGATTACTTTATTCCACTTAACAAACTAAGCCCCACACTTCCATATCTCCATGCACTTTCAGAACTTAATTCCTGAACCTTTATCCCGAAAATTTTCACCATTTCAACTTAGCCGGAAAATACTGCAGCAAAGAATACACAAACTAAGGAGTTATATTTACAATAAATTTCAGATAAATTAAAGTTTCAGAGATTATAATGTCATAGTATTAACCTTTTCAATCAGAGACTTGTAGTATGGTTTCACCTTCTCCACATCAATTCTAACCTTGCTTTTACTATAGAGATCATATTTGCTGCACATAAATAATAAAAAAAACAATAACAGCATTGTTCCTAAACTAATAAATGTAATTTAATTAACTTTATTATCTTACTTGAATATATGCAGCCATTTTATGTTCTCTCTGTCTTCCTCATTCATCAAGTATGAGTAAGCTCCAAATCTATGGAGTGCTGAAAAATGACAGAAAATGCAAAATTGTCAAGTTCCAAAGAACAATATGAATCGGATTCTCTCTAAAACAAGAAACTTACGATAGAAAGAATGGTATCTAATGATGAAAAGAGCAGCAGAGGGCAAAGTTGTCTTGTTCTCCTTAGCCACCTGTCATTAATCATTAATTAGTGAGAATTTGATGGAAGCACGCTGATATAATATAAATATTTTGTTCACTAATTCTTGTTTAAGGACTATAATAATAATTTAATTTAATCACATGATGTCATGGTTGCAGCATTCAAGATAGATGCAGATATAAAATATAAAATTATAGATATTTAAAAGCTTTAATTCCAATATATTCATATGTTTTTGTATTTACATGCATAATATATATAATATTTTCCTGGCATATAGGTATTTACCAGATACATGTAATCATCATGACCCCATGACATTAGCACATTGTCAAGGCCACACCCTTCAGAGTAAACTCCATACCGGGTATTGTACATGGGAATGTGATAGTCTGCGTTCCCTTCAAAAAACTGAAATAATTGCAATAGATTCTTTGTTTTTTAGAATTAAGAAGATCTTTTAATAAGTTATTCAAAACAAAAACTTATATTTAGGACCTTGTAGTGCACATTAGATTCATCAAAGGCACAGCCCACAGGGAAAGTGTCACCTGCAAAATGCATTGATTCATTTAGGACATGTTTTGAACTATTTTTTTAGTTCTTATTTTGTTTTTTCTATTTTTTAAAAATAATTTTATAGTTGAAATAACAAGTTCAGTTTTAATTTTTTTGTTTTTTTATTTTTAATAATTAAAATAAGGAGCAATATTCTTTAGAATTTGTTCAATTATTGTAGAAATTTGCATAGTTGTAAGTTTGGTTTGAAAGATGTTGAGAGAATTGGCTCTGCTTGCCATTTTACTACATAATTTTGTGCTAACAATTTGATTCAAATGTCTATCAATAACTAATTGAAATATGCATTAAATCTGAATAAATGTAATTTTTGTCAATAACTTTTACCTCTGATTAAAAATGGGACAAAAATTATTAAAGGTTATTTATTGTGACTTACATATTATCTTCTCATGATAGCCAAAAATAATGAATAAATAAACAAAAACTAAATAACTATCATGTAAGAAATCAAACCATTAGCTATCGAAAATGAGCTTTGAAGGCACTAGAAATCAAACATTCAGTAAGTAAAGATAACACTCACCAACTACTGCCCACTGAGGAAGCTCTCCAAAACTAGGATGAAGAAGAACCTTTCCAAGATCTAAATTCAACAAAGAACAAAAAAAAACATTATATTAAAATAACAAAAATTCTCCACATAAAATAAATAAATAAATCATCAAAAAAAATTTTTAGCTGTGTACCATGAATAAGGCCCGTTAAGTGAAGCCAATCCTCATTTGGATAATCCTTCCTTATAGCCTCAGCAGTCTGCAACAAATGCTCAATCTGCGGCTCATCAAGATCAGGATCACTGTCGTCAACAAACTCATTAAGCAATTCAATGCATTCCCAAATGCTCATCTCAACCCTGTCAAGCTTCCCATACTCTTCCCTCATCCTCTTCACCTACATATACATAAAAAAAAAAAAGAATTTTTTTAAATTTCCATTCATGAAATGAAATTTGTAAGAACCAACCAGCAATCTCTTACAAAAGCATAGGACTGATTAGTGTGATTCAGGCGATAGAATTCTTCAACTGTCTTCTTTCTCTCAGATTCAGCTTTGTAATCCCTGAGAAATTTCTCCCAATCAGCTTGAAATTAATCGATTAAAAAGATGAAAATTAACAAGCAATTTAAAAAAACCTGAAAGTCTGGCCAAAAGCGTTGGTTTCAGGAATTGAGAAACCTCCATCTAAAAGCAGTTCCTTTGATTCAGTGATGAGGTTCTTCTCTGCAAAATCAACTGCGAAGACAAAGAAAGACCTCTCCTTTTTAACAGCAAATCACAGAACAAATAACTCTAGTTTTTGTTCTGGTTATAGAACTCACCAATACGAGGGGACTCTATTGTGATGGTCATCTTGTCTGCAATTTCGAAGCTGGAAACAATGGAACAGGAATGGGAAAATATGAAGAGGAAGCAAAGAGAAAGTTTTGCTCTGCTTTCTCTGCTTCAGTTTGGGGAAGAAAGGGGACTTTAATATTGAGGAAATGGAGTGTTGGCGATAGGAATCCAACTAAGAGAGACGGTATTTTTCCCCAAAATCGGTTTTTTTTGTTTTGTTTTATATAACAAGAATAAATAAAAGTATCAGTCGAATAATCTCATGGATAATACAAAAATATATATATTTATTTTTCAGAACTGAATTGTAATGACTCGGCAATGGCGTGGAGTCTCAACTACAATCCCGGGGTTTTTGAATTTCACAAGGATGAGAAAGTGTGTAGCGATTCCTGTAGCCTATGGTTTTGAGTAAGATGCAAAGATGAGCGGCGGGTAAGCGAAGCGCGTGGCTACATGAGCGGCTATATTAAAGAAACGTAAATTTGTGGGAAAAACCAGCTGGTTGATAGTGGGGTCGGCTGACGTGGCGTTGTGCTAATTGCCGCTTTGGAACTGCGATGGAGTGAATGCTTTAAAGTAATGGACTGCTTCCATTGTTAGGCCATGAAAGCATCGCTTGCATTCATATCAATTTAAGTCAATATAAATAATTGAATGATAATCCCCCATAGGGATGTCAAAACGATTCTAAAAGAGGCAGAAGGCTAAGACTTTCTGTGAATGGAAACCTTAGCTAGGGAGAAAGGATAATATTAGCAAGATTGAGGAGACTCAACCTAGCTAGTTCAATGGAAGTGATTTTGAATTTCATGTTTTTCTTTTGAGACTTCTTATGATTATTTGATGTTTAGAAAGTTTACTTGGTATAGAACAACATGGGGGAATTACACATTACCCAATGGTTATTCAATTACTTTGATGTACTAACATGTTTTATGATTTTTTAGTTCCATTGGATACAGGACTCCGTGCAGTAAATTACACCTTGTCCAAACGAAAACCAGTCTGAAAGATTTTTAGTTTTATTTTTTGAATTAGCTATTATTTTGTTTATTTATGCTCTTTTGTTTGTCTATTTAATTTTTAATTTATTATTTAATTTATTTTATTTTATTTTTTTATCTTTTTTTGGTTTGTTTGGTTCACTCATCAAATTCATTTTTATTTATACTGGGTAGGACCTAGCGGCATTTTAATCAATTGTGTAGACTTGCATGAAAAGTAGTTAGAAGTAATTGACTAATTAGCAAATTCTAAATGATGGATAAAAATTTCTCCATTAAAATCTTCAAAATTAAAAAACAACCATGTTTCTATGGAGAATATAGCAAAATTCTCTTTAATCCATTGAACAATAATAATATGATTTGTGTTGATAGACATCAACCATGCTATACTACCATTGCATATTAGTTTTGCCTATTTAGTCGACTGTCATCAACTATCAATCTCTGGAGACCAAGAGCTATGTAAAAATAACCAATCCTTTAAGGAACTATTAGAACCAAGCTCCCTTATTGAAGGTCATTATAGTTCAAGGGGTTGCAACCTCTATAGCTTCAGATCTGACTGGTACTTGAATGGTACTTTGTCTTCACTCTTCTTCATAAGGGTAATAGAGATCCTTTGATGGAGGATTACTAAGATGCAATGTTTTGTAATATTGGCTCCATTTCCATTTGAAATGAGAGCGAATACCACTAGTAACATAATCTTCATTGGCCTTATGAATTATTTAAATCAAATGATATGAAGCTTTATCTTGAACATTAAATTGCATTGGTTGACAAATGAGACTATGCATAAATGCCACAAAAGCCTTGGTGTTCAATATTGGGTGAATATAATCCCCTTATTCATTAATATTGATGATACAACTATTCAAAATACAATCGCGGGCAACACATGACATGTTGTCATTTGTTTGATCATTTTTCTGATCATCAGTGGAATACAATAGATCTCGTCATGTTGAATAATCCTTGAATGATTACCCTCTCTACCCATGATAAAGTTGTAGCAGCAACCACATTGAATTGAGACTCTTCCTTTACCTTTCATCCACTTATTTAGCTCTAAATAGGTTCGCTTTCTAAGGTATCATGTTCTCCCCTTATTGCGCATGTTGAAGACATATTTCACTTCCTTCTATTGTTTGTGCTCCAAAAATACCTCTGTTTATAGCTCCAAACCCTTAAGAACGTTAACGTATTGTCCTTTCACTTGTTGGAAGTACTCGAAACTTTTTCATTGCACCTTTTAAAAACATTCTAGCTCTGCCTCTACATAATTTGTCAGAGCATATGTACTATGGTATGTATAACTCAATGAACTAAGACACGTATGACTCGATGATGTGAGTGAAATAAATTCTTGGAATATTTACCTATTTTATTGCATGTTTAATAATGTTATTATACATGAGAAAGGTTTTTCTATTTTTTTTTTTGCTTGTTATAGGTTTGGTATTGTTAGGGAATTAAAAAAGGGATATCGAAACGAATGAGGAGAATAAGAGAGCTAGTACATCATGGTCACCTACATTGGGCGCCCGTGTTGTGACAGTGCACTCGTGCCAAGAAGCCAACATACTTTCACTATTAAGGGTCATGGTTAAAGAACCCATGCTCACTTCATGGTGCCCCATCCCTTATCCAAATTCAACTCGGCATGCCCATGCCAGCATCACGACACACTTGGGACAAGGTGCTTAGTCATTTTTGGAAGAAATTTCTTGCCTTTGTTGTGATCCCCCTCCATGTATACTTGTTATAAAAATCTTATGGCATTTTTGGGTGGCTAGAGGATGGAGTAAGCCAAACTTTTTATGAGAGAGTGCTCTCCTTTAGGGTTATCTTTCTTTCTTGAGGTTGAAACCTTGAAGGATATTTTTTTCCCTTTCTTCTCTTGTTTTGTTCTTGTTCTTTAGAGCATATTGTATGAGAGAGATCACCTCCTATTGTAGAGAGGACAAGCTATTCTTGTAAGTTTTACATTTATATTTTGCTTGCAATAACGGTTTTCATGAACTTATTTTCATTGGTTCTTTCTATGATGCATCGCTAAGTCATCTTTGTGTCTCTATTATGTAGAATTAGTATTTTTATGTGATTTTTCTTACATATTTTCTTTGATACATTTTTCATGCTTTTCATGATTTCAAGTTGTTGTGTTAATCATTGAGATTTCATTTACTCCTGATCTTACCAATTAGGATGCTAAAATATTTTGTAATATATGTCTCATGACTGTCACATAATGGAACAAATTGGTTAACCTCAAAATCCTTATAAAATAGACATATTCTAGTTAGTATTTTACAGCTTAGAAAGGGGATTAGAATAATCATGAACAATGCAATGGGGTTGAACAAAGCTTAACTTCATTGGCTTCTAATTCTTGTTATTATCTATACATATAATTAAGAAGAAAAATTTATCCCTGGCTGATAACTATCACGCAAGGTAAACACTTAAGAAAATCATGAACCACCACTATGCCCTATTCACAAAGGCACCAAACCCATCTCTCTTGAAGAATACTAAGATTTTTTTCTTGCATGTGCTGAAATAAATAACTAAAAATCTTGGTTTAACAATTTCTACTTTCATGTTTCATGTTTTCATTATTCATTGTTTTCACTTGCATTATCTTTCTGTGTTTTCTTGCATGTGCTGAAATAAATTAAAGCGAAGAGAATTATAAAAGCGAAAAAGCTAAAAATATCTTGATTGATTAGGTTTTTCTTTTTTTTTCATGTGTTGTTTGCTTTACTTATTTTCATGTTGACAAACTTGTATGGGTCTCTGTGATTATGTGTTTGTTTGGAGTTTGATGAGTCTACCCTTAGCATCACTTGTTCATTATCTTAATGTATGCAAAAGAAAAGCACAAAATATGAAAATATTTTTCTCCTTATCATGAATCAGTAATAAGTATAGGAATTCTGTTGTAAAAGTATACAAATTGTGTTGTGCCAAATAGGAGCAATAATATTTTTTATCCTTAATAGAGATGCTATAAAGAACATTGGGTAACTTAAAGTTTGAATAGTTTTGAAGACCGGCTAGGTATGGAAGATACCAGCTCTCACTCTAGAGTTCCCTTGATTCCCTCCACCTGGGCGCTAACATCTTGTATCAAAACCTAAAAAAATAAATCAAATTGGGGGCTTTAGCCTGTCACTCTAAAGTCCTCTAACTCTACACCATTCAAAGATTATTTATCTATTTATTTGCACTAAATCATATGTATTACATTCTCATTCATACAACCTCATGTGATTCTTTTCAATTGTTGACTGTGACAATACCAGCCCGGTTCTTACATGTTCTCACAATAAATTTTAACATCTAGATGGGTCAGATCAAGAAGTAATGAAGTGCATGAAATTAAATCATCACAACTTCTTCCAACATTAAAAATTAATACTCTCCACAACTTTCCTCCAACACTTTAAATTACTTATCATTTTAAGGAGAAAGATAACAAAAACTACTCAGAAGCCACGAAGAAAACAAAATCACACTTTAGTTTAAAAGTAGAAATCATTGTCAAACCAATAAGAAGTCTTGATTAAAACCAAAAGTAGTCTAAAACAAAGATAAAACTTATCTCAAATACTCCACCAAACTCTTGAAGTTCCTTTGAATCTCTTCTCTCTTACAACACTCCTAACTCTCATAATCAAACTAAATACAAAAAGGATAAAGTAAATTTGTGGTACCTGAATCTCTACACAAGATTCTCCAAGATCTCCTTCTTAGGACTCCCCCTTTGCAAACACTC
The DNA here is from genome assembly GCA_003013225.1 of Phalaenopsis aphrodite. NCBI lineage: Eukaryota > Viridiplantae > Streptophyta > Magnoliopsida > Asparagales > Orchidaceae > Phalaenopsis > Phalaenopsis aphrodite. Next base: position 42,612 of record NEWO01000838.1, read on the forward strand.
TCTCCCTCTTCAAGCACCCACCCTTCCCTCTTCAAGCACCCACACTAAATGTCTCAACTTCCTTCTTTTATAAATTTCTCAAGAGATGCCTTGTAAACTCTTCAAAATGTATCCAAATTCAATGTATTCTCCTAGGGATGCCTTCTTTCACAAGTCTTTTAATCATACTTTCGTTCCTAGTGGTCATAACCACCCCATTTAGCCAATAGGTGCCGCAAATGTCTCTTCAAAATTCGGCAAAATGAAGTAAATCATCACATAACTGACTCTGACGCTTAAGCGCGGGGCCTCTGATGCTTAGGTGTGACCTTCTCTATTTTACCGACGCTTAAGCGTCGGATCTGGCGCTTAGGCGTCAAAACTCTTTTTGCACCATTTTCACATTTTTGCTCTAAATTTAATTCTTTTTCACTCATTTTAGCATTTTGCACCTTTTTACTTGTACCTGAAAGAAAAAAATACAAATACATTGCATTTAAGTGCAATATCTAAAAAATAGGTATAAAAATGTGTCTAAAAACACTATATATTTTAGGTGTATCAATTCTCTCTAGGTTTTTCAGTTTCAGTATCTAACTCTACTAAGGGCACTCTAATGGGTGGTTCTATAAGTTTAAATCTCTCCCTAACAATGCTAGTGTTGCCTTAAAAAGAAGATCAGATTCTTCCTCAGTCATTGTCTAAAATAAGTCATCCAACTTAGCTTACTCTTCAAGGACCAACACTCTAGACTCAAAATCATGGCTAATATACTGCCCCTGACATTCTTTGGGATTCATTGCTCAATAGGTTAGCTAACTGCCCAATTTGATATTCTCCAAGGGCTTGGCTTTGTAACTCATTCCCCATATTTATAACCAATTCATCCAAATACTTATTTTATTTAGGTTAGTCACTATCTAGGGTATTTCAATATTCTACAGGTTTGGCTTAGGTGCTCCACCACTACTGATTTTCTATATTTAGTTTATAACTATTCCAACTGAAGCTTGAGTAAGTTGGCCAATTTAGGTTGTAGGTGTTGGAATATGACTCATCAAACCTACTTTCTATGGTTGGGTGTTCAAAATTCATTTGAATGCTAGTCAACTATGGGTTCATATACTCTTGGAAAGGTATACCTGATTTTCCTGAGGGTTTGTCATTTCAAAGTGTTAAAATCTTTTTTTTTACTTTGATTTTTTTTATTTTTGATACTTTTTATTTTTTTAATTATAGAAAACAAAATAAAATAAAATAAAACAAAATTTTTTAAACTTAGATTTTGAGCATTTCAACTAAAAATTCTCTCAAGGATATAAAATTTTGATGACTATCCCCAACACGATGCAAAAAACTTACTGCCAAAATTTTTTATGAAGTCAATCAATCAAACTAGTATATGTGTCAATCAAGTACTATACAAAAAAAAGTTTGCGTATGGATCCCAAGTGTCAAAATATTTATAACTGGTGCTCTAATATACTAAACCACTAAGTTTTGCTTTAAGTGATCAAATGCAAGAAATGAATCTAATAGTTTTAAAAATGCAATAAATAAAAATTGTATGAAAAATTCTTAGGTTTTTGCAGATATGCAAGATTTATACACTTGTGACACCGTTAGGGTGATTTCTTGAAACTTTCCTATGAAACCCACACTGCTATTAACAACCAGATAAAAAATTGTTTTTCTTAAGTCTAGGACTGTGAAATTGGCTCAAAGATCATGAATCACTATAAAATTGAATTGAATTTTAGCTTGGATCGAACAATTCGAGCTGAGCTACGAGCCAAATTAAAGGATCAAAATTATTTCAATTCTTCCTCGGATCGAATCGAGATCGGATTGCGATCGAAATAAATTCTTATGTATTTACATATATAACACCAAAATTTTTAGTTTTACATGCTTAGTGCATTGCTAGCTTAGTTGATGAGGTCACGTGAGTTCAAGCCTAATTGACCTGGCTCATGAGCTAAAAACTGCATTCGAGTCGGCTCATTTATAATTCGAGCGGGCTCGAAAATTTGATCAATCCACTCTAGATCAGATTGAAATTTACTGGATCGATCCACGATTCGATTTTGGCTTGTTAAAAATATTTCGATCTGATTTCGAGCTGGCCCTGGATCGACACGAAATCAGATCATTCACACCCCTTACTTAAGTCAATGCCTAAGTAAGAAGAAGAATCAGAAATCCACAAATTTATGTTTTGCATAACTTTATATTGTTTCCTAGAATTCTTCAGATCCCCCATCTAGGTTGCAAAATCCTGACTAGAAAATGCATATTCTACCATATTTTATGGTTAACCTACTCGCTCCACTACGTCATAGGGTTCAGAAGAGATTTTAACATTCTCATCGCGTTCGATAAAAAATAAGTTATGGCCAAATGGTTAACACATCAACATAAAAAATTCAAGCATAAAAAAACATCGAGGGAATAAAAATCCATAGAATGAAAATAATAAGAAAACTACATGACTTATATCACAAGTGCATGGGACGAAGTCAATAAAAAATCATGAGAAAAGAAAAATTGAAAATTTTAATTGTAGAATATACCATGCTCCTCTCTAATTGATACAGTCTCACAAATCTCTTCTAATACATATGCACTTAATCGCCCCTTATAACATCATCAAATTCCTCAAAATAAACATAAAAAAAGAAGAAACAAGAAAAATACATACTCTTTCGAGCGAAATCGAGGATTAAACTCTTAAAGCTCCAAAGTCTTCCCTAAACTCTAGTGGCTCAGCCCCTAAGGCCAAAAGTAGAAGAGCACAAGTAGTGAATATCACAATTGAAAAAAAATGTCCATATAAGTTTGGTCTTACACATAGTGTTTAGAGAATCTAAGCTAGGAAGACCCAGACCTCTATAAAGTTTGGGCTTAGCAGTGTTATGTGAAGTAATAATGTGAAATTTTCCAATAGAAGCACTAAAAGGGAATTTGTTGATTAAAGAAGTGATACTTTTCCTTAACCTCTTAGGAAATAATGGTGGTTCCAAACCAATATTATATATAACTCTGAATAGAATATCTTATCATCTGTAATCTTCCCCTGAAAGTGAAAAGCTTTTGCTTCCAATTGCAGACAAGATTTTGAATCCTGTCAAGCATGCTAGGGAAATTATAGACAATCATTTTAGAAGAGTGTATAGTGATATTTTCAAAGGAGGGGCAATATTTGGAAGTCAGATATGTCCACTTAACCGAGTCCTTTCCAAATCAGAGACATTTTTAGAATAACAAATTGAGGATTTAACACTATTTGCATTCATATTTATAGCTCTTTGAAACTGGAGTGATATTATGCAATTTTTGTTAAGATTGCTATGATGCTTTACCAAAGGCCAAAATGTCACCATCCACATGAACAAGATGACTCAAAGAGAGGCAATTCAGATGAGCAACATTTCAATAATTGTCCATCAACCGTGAAAAGAATCCATCATAATAGTGAAAATATAGGAGGGAAGGGTGAAGCATTCTCTATGGACTTGTGTTGAAGAAAATATTACGTCAGAAGTCTGAATGCTAGCTAGAAAACATTTGTCCGATGCTCCCGCTCTCCCCCGCTGATTCAGAACGCAATACTTTTACATGGTGTTGAGGGTAAAAAGCTTCATAGCTCATTTTTTAAAATAATAGTAAAATGTATTTGTTCTGTACACGCTGTTTTCTAAGATGTCAAAATTTTGCCGCTCTTGAATTTTGCGCCTGGTTGAGACGTGGACTTCGCTCTACCGCGTTCATTCGTCTTCCTCTTTTCTTTTCCGTCCTCGTTATCACCCGGAATATCACTGTCTGAGACAGTAAACCTTCGATCACGAATCACGAAACAATGGCTACTTCGCCATCGATCAAAGTATGGGAAGCTCTGTTTGCTGCGCTTGCTTGTTTCATGTTGGCAATCCTTTTGTACACGACCATCACTGATGGATCGCCTTTCCGCCTCGAGCTCCTCACACCGTAAGTTTTTCTTAAACAAAGCGAAATCCTCTACTCGATCAATTTTGATACAATTGATAGATTTGTGCAATGGCTCGTGTTGTCTAGGTCTTTTCTTTAGCTTAGGAGTTTGTTTGCCCGCAATCTGTCAAAATAAGAGGTCAGTGCCTCACATAGAGTTATGAAGCCTTGAGGGAAGTCTCCAATGTTCAAGTCACCAGACTGATTGAACCAAAGAAAGAGCGGTTCTGTGGACGCACTCAGCTCTGGTTCAGGGTATAGCGTGAATGGACTCCGACTTTCCAGGCTTTGTGCTCTCTACCACACGTTGTGCAGTGAAAGAATGAGTTAACTTGTGTTGTGAAGAAATGAGGCAATAAAGCTAAAAATGGAACGAGAAAATTCACAAATCAAAAACACAGCTGAACAGACAAATTTACGTGGTTATGCAAATTACCTGTGCTCCACAGTGTTGCAGAAGAATTTTATTACTTTGACGATTACACATGGATCACCTCGACGATTACAACAAAATCTTTCCCTCTCTTCCTCTATCTCTCTCCTCTCCTTCTCTCTCTCTAACCAAGATCCATGTGAAGAAGAATCCAAGGAGAGAAAAAGCAAAAGTAAGCCTTTTGTTTGCCTTTTTTCCCTGAAGCATCAGCAGAGAAGGGATTAATGGTGAGAGCTGTTTAGCTTGCATGCCTGTATTAATCCATATTTAAAGCAGCTGAAGAATGCCCACATAAGGAAGTGCTTAATTCACATATCCAGATTAGGCAGCATGGCAGGATTTATAATAGGAAGTGGCAGAATTCCTATTCTGCTTCACGAAACCGAGAGAGAGGCAGGAGGCGGGCTTCCAAACAGGGAAGGCGTGGGAAAAGCTTCATCAAAGGAATTAATTAAGCAAATAATTTAATTATCTTCCAACTATGAAACAACTGCCAATTTATTGAACAGTGGATCGAGCTTTACTTTCTCAATAAATCTCCCATTTGAAGACTGAGACACTGACTGCATCATCCACTGACTGTATCATCCTTTTACTCAATCGTGATATCCTCAACCTCTGCAACTCATGCCCCCAGTCTTCAAGCTTGAAGACTAGCTGAAGTTGAGCACAACTTCAACCTCTTCTTTTTCTTAGCCAGCTCTCACTTGCTCGAATCTTAATCTTGCAAGATTTCTTCAGAGCTTTGCGATTCTCCCCGATATGTCAACATAAAATTGTTTAAGGTCGGTGAGTAATGCTAAAGATAACGTCTATTCTTGATTGACCTGCGAACTGTAGCTGTAGGGGTGACGACTCTGCAACTGACTGCGAAACAATATGAATGGGTGCCCCGAACCCACTCTCCTCATCACTTCCATCACTGCCCTGCACTGTGATCTCTGGTAGATTAACAAACTATACATTTCTACTGTGGTCATCAATGACTGTGGCAAAGTAACGAATGATTCCAAGAGATGCCATTGAAGAAGGTCCTACACATTTGTGTGTACAAGATCCAAATTTTCTGCCTTTTGACATTCCACCACTTTCCAAGAAACTGACATTTTTTTGCTTCTTCATAATGCAACTCACACATGCTGAGATCAACTAACTTCAGCTCTGACAGCTTGACTCTGGACTGGAGTTTTTCATGTCCCTCTGACTCATGTAATTAAGTCTAAGTAATCCAGTAGTCATATATAATGTGTCAGTTTTCTTATCCCGAGCCAGTACCAGCGCTTCTTTTGTAACATTCCAGGAGCTATCTCAGAACTCCATTGTATGACCACCATTATTATGCTGCCTAACAGAAATGAGGTTTTTCTTCAACTCAGGAATGATTATCACCTTTTGCAAAATCCATTTGCTCTTGTTAAGGAGTGCAATATCAACGTCTCCCATCCCCATCATGTTCAGAGCTTTTGCATCAGCCAGATATACCTTCTCAAAGTCACATATAACATAGTTCCGTATTAACTCTCGGTGAGAAGATATATGGAAAGAAGCCCCTGAATTCAGTTTCTAATCATCAACAGAACTATGAACTGTCGGCAATAATGCATTATGTACTTCTTTAGTTACAACATTAGCGCTATCATCCTTCGTCTTTTTCAGATTTTTGTAGTTCTTTTTTATGTGGCCAACTTTGCCGCAATTCTAGCAAGTTGCTTGCTGGCCAGACTTTGACTTGCTCTTGCCTCTGTGCTTTGATTTTGATCTTTTTCTGTTTGAGTTTTTGTCCTGTGATTTCCCTCTGGAATCAACATTCAGTGCCAAACTCGAACCTTAGGTCTCACTAGAATCTTTCCTGCGCACCTCTTCAACAAAAATAAAATCACGAATATCATCATATTTCAGTTTAGATTTACCTGCAGAATTGCTAACCACCATCCTTATGACTTCCAAGTTATTTGATAATGAAACTAAAAATATCAGCGCAGATATCTCATCGTCAAAACCAATTTCAACAGACGACAATTGATTTCAAATGGTATTGAAATCATTCAGATGTTGAGCAACAGACACACCTTCCGTCATATTCAAGTTGAATAATTTTTTAATCAAATACACATTATTATTCGCCGATAACTTTTCATACATATCTGATAAAACCGTCATGAGATCTATAGTAGTCATTTCCTTGATGACATTTTGGGCAATGAATCTCGATAGGGTTAATAGAACAACCGTCAGAACCTGTCGATCCAATAAATTCCAATTAGCTTAATCCATTTTATACTATCGCTTTTCTAGTAACGAAAGATGAAGGTTCTTCCCATAGTTGTAGTCTTTTATCTATACCATCTAGTTACCAAAATATGTTCTATTAAACTTCTCGATCCCTGATGTCATCACTTCATCTCCAGTCACTGTTTTTTCTCAAATCCGAACCAAGACTTTCATAACAATTTTTGTGAAAAAACGACAACAATAAAGCAAAAAATTGGAACGAAAAAATTCACAAAATAGAAACACAGCGGAACACATAAATTTACGTGGTTTGGCAAATTGCTTATGTTCACGAAGTTGTAGAGGAATTTTATTACTTTGAGGATTATACACGTGGATCACCTCGACGATTACAAGAAAATCTCTCTCTTTTTCTGTCTCTCTTCTCTCTTTTTTTTTCTCTCTCTCTCTAAACAAAAGCCATGTGAAGAAGAATCCAAGGAGAGAAAAAACAAAAGAAAGCCCTTTGTTTGCCTTTTTTTTTTCTCGTAAGCATCAGCAGTGGAGGGATTAATGGAGACTGCGGGTTAGGTTGCATGCCTTTACTAATCCATATTTAAAGCAGCTGAAGATGGCCCATATAAGGAATTGCTTAATTCGCGTATACAGATTAGGCAGCATGGCGGGATCCCTTGTTGGAAGTGGCGGAACTCCTTTTCGGCTTCGCGAAACCGAGAGAGAGGCAGGAGGCGGGCTTCCAAACTGGAAAGGCGCGGGAGAAGCTTCATCAAAGGAATTAATTAAGCAAATAATTTAATTAGCTTCCAACTATGAAACAACTGCCAATTTATTGAACAGCGGAAACAGACTTGGAAACTTCTATCTGTTGCCTTGACCAGGCTGGTATTGGCATTTAGAATGATTTATGGGGATGCCATTTTGTGGCCATGCTTATGCTAATTTAGAGCCAATATCCGCATCTGTACAGGTCAGTTATTGGTTTCACAGTTAGCGTGTATCTTGATGAACTAGCGATTAGGATAATAAAAAAATTTTGAGTAAGAATTTAATAAGAATGAGAGAATGAACTTAAAAAATTATCAAACTCAAGGTAAAATTATGTGATTGAGTGAGATGCACCTATGTATATGGCTATACAACGCTCTAATATTCCATTGAGCTTAAAAAGAGAAGGAAATATTGCATTTCATATAAATAATGATAAAGGTACTTTTTGTCTGATTGAATGGCTAAAAATGAAGACTATTTTTTGTTGTGAAGATGATGGCTTCGAGAAATATGGAGTTAATATTTTCTTTCTTTTTTATTCTCTATTGTGAGAACTACTGTTTCATTTACAGGAGGATGTACCTTGCTGAATGCTTTTCATTGATGAGATCTTTCTTGTGGATAAGACTAAAAACTTGAATTATGGAGGAATCTAAAGGCCTTACATTTGAGTAGATCTAAAGCTGATTATAGGCAATGCAATTTTAATAGTAGCAAATCTAGTGGTAAAGTTGTAACAATGTGTGATCAAATTATTAAAATGAGTGAACGTTTTAGATATCTCGGGTTTATTGTTTAAAGGGATGGTGATATAGATAAAAATGTTATTAGTATAGTTCAAGTTGGATTGTTGAAGTGGAGGAATGCATCAAACCTTTTGTATGATAGAAAAGTGTCTCCTAAACTTAAAAGAAAATGTTATAAGTTGGTAGTGAGACATGCGATGCTTTTCTACCCATGCAACAACACAAACACACAATTGCTACTTGCCTCCTTTTGGTATGGATATTATGCAAGGTAGTTATAATGAAGAAAACTTGTCCTGAATGCTGAAATTAAAGTAGGATGGGGATGAAATAGTTGCCTTTGTGTTAGAGAGGGTAGTGAAGGCAATCACAAGTTCGATAGGCTTACATAGGTGTGTTTTGATGATCTAGAGCGAGGAATGGCAGCTCTGGTGATTTTCAACAACAGACCACGCTTTGGCACACAATTGACATAGGGCGAAGTTTATTTTTAGTGTTTACATTGGGTAACCATGGCTTGCAATTTTTCTTGTGATGATGGAGTTAAATAAATATTTAGTAAGCATTATACGGAATAGTTATTATGCAAGAAGAAGTACATGGAATGAAAAGGAAAAGCAGATGTGTGGTTATGTTATCGATTAATTCTCTCTCCGCATCTCTTTTTTATCTCTATTATCACTCAATGAGTAATACGTATCTTTTTTTCTTATAGAGAATGATCCCCATGCTTAGATTATGCGTTGTCCTAGCTTTTGCGCTTACGAATACCAAAAAATTTACATGTTGCTAGCATGGAGGCCCCTGTTTGCTGCCACAGTTGGACGCATTGATGTTATCATTAAACAAAAATATGAGAGCACATGTTGAAGGGAGGAGAAACCATAGCAAGGCTGAACTTCGAGTTTTGTGCAAACTCGAGTAGGACTTTGAGATCCAGGCTTTCTTAATGACTTATGCTGGCTTATGATTTTTTTTTTGGTGATGTTTACTCTGTGATATTATTAAATTGTAAAATATAACTGCTATAAAGAAACAGATGAATTGTTTTTGGAGCTTCTTTGTCTTTCCTTTTTTTCTTTTATGGATAGAAGATCTTGATTTAAGGGACGAACGGGTTATACATGATGTTACTTGAAATGTAAGGTATAATCACATAATGCTTAGTAGAGTGCCTGAGAGAAGGGGTCCTATCATGCAAAATTGGAATATTTTATAGAATTAAATGGAGGACAAATTTTCATCTAAGACACTCATCCATGTTGTATAATTCTGTCGGTAGTTTTAAGCATTGAATTTGTTTATTAAATGATGCATCGTGTGCTCATTAGCAAAAAAAAAATTAGAAAAAAAAAGGTGTAGACTACTTGCACAATGGAAAGTTTATGTAAATGAATGGAGAATGATGATTCTTATAACTATCCACTAATAGTTGTGAAAAGGAACATGATGATGTGACTGTACGTTGAACTATATGTAATTCTAACCTCAAATATTTGGAATAAGCTAATGAAGTTATTTGCTTTGAGTTGATGGTCCATCATTCTTGTGACAGAAGTGATATGATATTTCTGATGAACTTGCACGTGAAAGTTTATGAATATCATAGCGAATTCATACCTTTTGACAAGTTAGGTTAAGCCAGACTTCAAAAGATTCTTTGATCCTACTCTTTTTTTTGTTTGATAGGTGAAATCTGAATATATTAGTTGTTAATGACACCACAACAGTTAATTAAATTTAAGTTGCAGTCTAAAATAGCTATATGTCTATTTCTCATCATGAAGGATTTTTTCTTTACATTTTGATATTGGCGGTTGATTAATTTGTCATGCTTCCTTCCATGTCAGGTCAAAGTTCTTGCTCACTATATCTAATTAATTACTTTATTGGTGAATATTTGTTTTCACTGTACTTATGATCTGCTTATTCTTATAGGTGGCAATCTGCAACTCTAGTTGACTTCTTTGTTAATGTTGTTGCTATTGCGGTAAATTCAGACTCTAATTTCTTCTCTCTTTTTTTTTTTATGTCTCCCACAAATACTTTCCCTTTATGCTTTGATAGTTTACTTGCCACAAGGGATTGCATTATAAATGCATTTAGTTCTAGAAGAAATAAAACATTAAATAAGATTCATGTTATTTAAGCTATAGAAGAGGCTGGCTCGTTTGGAAAATGGAAAATTTAATTGCTTAGGCAAGTGCTAAAACATTCATGTTTGATAACATTTAATTGCATTGAGATCAGCAACGACCTCATCCCCGCTATCATGTTCTGCTTTAAGCATCCTCTTGTTCTATTTTGCAATTAAGTACTACCTTTTATTTTTGCCCTCAATCAACTATTTATTTTTATTTATTTTTTTTCCCAATTGCTTCTACTCATTGCTATTTTTAATTCTATCTTAAAACCTTGCCCCTCATTTTTGTAACAAGAAAATATTAAAACATAGTTTACATTTTTATGGATGTGTGTGTGTGTGTGTGTGTTTTTGAAAAGCCCGAAGGCTGATTTGTGTGTATTTTTTTGAAAAGCCCGAAGGCTGATTTTATTGAAATAAAAAAAATACATAAAGTTGTATGAGAGAGCCCAATAGAGGCACCCTACCCATACGATACCAAGTACCGTACTACCCCAACACAAGGTTACAGATAAATTCAAAAAATTTAAAGCATGCAAAAAAGAAGTAGCTAGGGATGAGCCAGTTTAGTCCTGCCTCTTCCTCTAGATTTAGGAGCGAAGCCAGATAATAAACTTTGAAGTATTGTGACATTATCAAGAGTAACCATGGTATCATCCATTAATTTTCTAAGTTGGAGTGTGCTTTCATCCTTCTTCTTCTGCCGAGAAGTGTAAACCCGTCATTCTTCATCTGAAAACTGGCTCTTGTGATCATCGGTCTGATTAGATATTAGAACCTCAGTAGAAGGAAAGACAGTCTTTGCCACAGCGATAGGTTCCAGTGTATGTGAAGTGTGAATTGTCACATCTGCACCTGATGCTTCATGAATAGGAGATGCAAGGCTATCCTGACTTTCGGTTCGAACCTCTACACCTAATGCTTTCTGAATAGGAGCTGCGAGGCCTTCCTGACTTTCGGTCCGAACATTATCCTTTATAATATGGTCCGAAGAAGGGTTCCTAGGGGTTGTGGTGATTCTCTTCTCAGGTTGGCTGTCATCAGGTTTGCTGAAAGTTGCATGTTCCTGCTTTTGACTATTGGTTCTCAACTGTCGGTGCAATCTGAAACATTTCTCTTGCAGGTCTCCGAGCTTCTTGCAGTGCTTGTAGTGATGAGGTTTTTGTTCCATAATGATTTTCAGCCAATAACCATTGTGAGCAGAGTCAAGCCAGACTTCTTCTACATCTGGTAGTGTAATATCCCTTTCAATCAAAATCCTTGCAATATAAGGTCTTAAGAAATGAACTGTAGGTGTGTCTACATGCAAATGTTTTCTAAGGATAGTCTCAATTGCATATAAGATAGGTAGGTCAAAGAATTGTGGCTTGAGTTCAGGTAATGAGAACTAGATAGACGCAACTGGAAGTTCTTGACTCTGATCAAAATCAGGGGTCTATTTGAGCAATTTCATATGATTGCCCTCGATTGTGATGAATTTCTGTGAGAAAATCCTTGTGTAATCTTTTTCGATGCTCAGCTATATCATAACATGTCTTCAGTCGTAAAAACCCATCTGCCAAACCCCAACTAATTTGAAATCTTCAAAAACCTTCCTGATAATTTTCATCTTAGGGCGACCTAATTGGAACTTTCCAATTAGAAAAAAATTGTGTTTTCCTGCACGAGTTGAAATTTCAGCGTCAGAGAATAATAATACTGGTTTGCCCGCTTTTTTCTCTACTTTTTTTATGAGATTGCATTCTCCAAGTCCTCCAACAAAATCATGGTACATCTGCGAGAACATCGGATTATCTGTAAGGTGGAAAGAAGAGTTGTGTTTGTGAACCACTGTATCATCGGCGGGTTTGGCGGGATTATCACCTGCGAGGGTGGCGGCGTAGGAAAGCCTTGAGGCCATTATCGTGCTTCAGACAAGCACTGCAGAGCACCTGGCGCTTGAAGGAAAAAGCTCCTAAGGAGGATTAGCGTTGCAGAGCACCTGACGCGTGAAGGAAGGAGCAAATGCCGAGTAGAGGACTGCCAAAATGATGCACGAAGAGGACGAGCGTGATGAAGAGAAATGCAGTGAAGTGGAAACCAGGGTTCGCCACAGAGGCGAAACCCTAGCAGAGCGTGAGCGATGGCGACGACCCCGCCATTAATAATTTTACTATATAAATATATATATGTATGTATATATATATATATATATATACACACAGACAGATATAGATAGATAGAGAGAGGGGGAGAGAGACAGAGAGAGAGTGAGATAGACAGATCGACAGATAGAGAGATAGATAAATAGACAGAGAGACAGATAGAGAGAGAGATAAAGGCAGACAAACATACATATATAGATAGATAGAGAGATAGAGAGAGAGATAGACAGACAAAGATAGATAGAGAGATAGACAGACAAAGATAGATAGAGAGATAGACAGACAAAGATAGATAGAGAGATAGACAGACAAACAAATAGACAGAGAAAGAGATAGACAGACAGACAAATAAAGAGAGAGAGAGACAGATAGATAGATAGAGAGATGGATAAACAGATAGACAGACGGGCAGATAGAGAGAGAGAGAGATAGACTTATAGATAGATAAATCGATAGAGAGAGATAGACATACAGACAGAGAGATATAGAGAGATAGAGAGAGATAGACAGAGAGAGAGACAGATAGACAGAGAGAGAGACAGATAGACAGACAGATAGACAAATAGAGAGATAGACAGATAGACATATATATATAGAGAGAGATAGAGGCAGACAGACAAACATATATAAATAGATAAATATAGATAGAGAGATAGATAGATAGAGAGATAGAGAGATAGAGAGACAGAGAGAGAGAGATAGAGATAGAGAGAGAGACAGACAGACAGGAGATAGATTGATAGACACACAAACAGATAGAGAGATAGAGAGATGGAGAAATAGATAGATAGATAGAGACGGAGAGAGAGACAGAGAAATAGATAGATAGATAGATAGATAGAGAGAGACAGATAGATACAGAGAGAGAGTTAGAGAGAGAGAGAGACAGAGAGAGACAGACAAAGATAGACAAACAGGGAGATAGATTAACAGATGGACATAAAGACAGACAGATAGAGAGACAAAGAGATA
>NEWO01000838.1:57678-99131 GCA_003013225.1 Phalaenopsis aphrodite
TATATATATATATATATATATATAGATAGATAAACAGATAGATAGACAGACAAATTTGTGGATATTAAGGTGCTCCTTATCTTATTGGTGAAATTGTTGTTATTTGGTTATTAAATTATTGGCCGTTGTGGTATTCTGTGTTGGGTGTGAAAACTATAGAATATTTTGATAAAACAACAAGAAACTTGGGATCCTTTTTTGCTCTTCTAGTATGATGATGCATTATTATCATTTATTGTTATTTTCAATCAAGTTTTGTCAATTGGATCTTCCATATTTCTTTTCAGTTATTTATTGTCAATCTTTCAGTCTATTGTACCAAGACTGATTGCTGGCATTGGCCAGTAACCTAGTTTTACTAGTTTCTAAAAGTGGGTAGTTAACCGTGGTTTGTGCTATGGACCTTTAATTAATTCCAATTCATTCTCTTAGAAGCTGATGGATTTGAAGGTGATGTTCTTTTGAATTTGGTCATTTGAGTGGTGAAGAATACCAAGGTGTGTTCATCCTTTACAATAAGCAAGCACTATTGAACGCCATTCTCTTGTGGGTGGACCCCAACTTGTCTCATTTATTTCAATGTCTTTTTTATCCTCTTTTCAAACAATAACTTAATACATGGCCATTGCACCATGCTCCTTATCTCTGTCTTCCACACTTATAAGTAGAAAAACTTGAGCCAATTTTTTTTCATGGCTGATTTTTTCTTGTCCCCCTATTGAAATTGACTCATCTAGACGCAAAACAATAATTCGGGATTCCTACTCTAATTGATTGCTTCAACCTCCTCCATTCTGTCCTGCTTTCTATAAATGATGCTTTGAGGACCACCTCTCCGTCACCTTTGGTTACACAAGCCATCACATCTAACCACTCTTGATCACACAAACGGCCAATCAAATCCTTTCAGCCGTACCATTTATTTTGGGCATCAAATCAATCATACAAACTGCTGGTTAAACCCTCTGATCATACATACTGTCAAGTACACACAATTCATGTAGACTAGAATGAAGCTCAAGCTAAGTTGCCCTTTCTTAGAAGCTATTCATGGTACAAGTTTGTTCGGAGTCATTTCTTGATCGCACCTCTACTTCAACAATCATTCCTATTCATAAAATCACCCTAGCTTCTACTTTACCGCCCTCACTTTTGGCCACCAAGACCTGTAAGGGTATCATCATACATGAGTTTCAACACCTCTATATGATCTTCGTCATCCCTATTTACTAAGTGCTTCCTAGCGCAAGCCATTTGAGCCAATACATGTAATTAAACACAATGTAGGAATGTCACCATGCCGTAACCAAAGTGATATGAGGGTTTATGTGATACATCAGATTATTTATGAATGTGGTTTCTTTCGAGCATTGGACGTTGGAAAGATTAAATAGATCTTGTTTGTTGAGTTTAAAAGTTTGATTTCCATGAAAATTGCTAATGATGGCGTTTCTCATAACACACTATTGAGATTGAAGAGAATGCCTCCCGTAGTCTGTGGACATGATTGAATTCTAAACCTGTAGAGATATCAAGGTTCCATAAGTTAGAACACATGATCAACTTTCATTTTACAGTCGATACAGATGAGTTGTTAAATTTGCCCTGATAAACTTGTTTTTGATTTTGTTATTCAAGCTTAGGATGATTCTTTTTAGAATTATCTTTTCGTTTGATTTTATCTAGTTTATTATTTATAGATAGTGTTACCTCTTTTGTGGATTTTGCTTAGGTATGGATTATATTTACTGCTATTGTAATTACTAATTTAAATGCTTGAAATTTTATAAAAGGAGGCAAGTGGAACTTTCCCACAAATATTTTCTTTTTTCTTTATTATCCTCTGATCTGCATCCTTTGTTTCCGTTTATATATAGCACAAAATTGCATGTCCACTCCAATACTCAAACCTTTTCTCTTAAGCTCCCACCCCTCTTGCAATCTATAGAGCAACTGTCTTTGCTCTCAATCTTGCTGCCGTCATCACCAAAAGATGCATAGGCACTAATGAAGACCGGTATGAAACTCAATGGACGAAGTTCAGCTATATTCATCAAAGGAAACCTGCTGTGTACAAGGTAGTATGAATAGAAAACAGAGAACAATCTGGAAAGGAATAAGGACGTTAGTATTCCTCACTAAGGCAGCTGCAGGTGTCAGAAGTGGTGGCAGGACAAGGAGAATGGAAAGCAGATATTGTCAGGCTCGGTTATTACTCTCCGGCAAGCTGATGTTCACTCAAGTGAACCATTAGCTTGGTTCGGAAGTGTATAAATCGGTGCTTGGGAAGTGCTTTAGTGATGATATTTACAGATTGGTCCATTAAGATGATGTAATGTAGCTGAATTTGCTGCGTGTCATTGTGTTGCCGAATGAAGTGGTAACCAATTTTTGTCAGTTCATGAAACATAGGATTGTTCACAATTGATATGACCGATATGTTATCAGAAAAGAGGGATGTGGGTTTGCTATGATTCACTCCAAATTCTGCTACAAGTTATCTTAACCATAAGGTATCAGTTGTGGCTGCAGCAAGAACACGATATTCCGCCTCTGTGGAGGACAGAGCTACCATATTTTACTTTTTGACAGTCCAAGAGATAGGAGCACTACCTAGATATGTGCAGAAACCCGTGGTAGACTTTCTGGTTTGGGGATCACTTGCCCAACCAGCATCATCATATGTGTGAAGTTGTAATCCCCCATTGGGAGCTGCAGGCCGAAATGTTTTGTGCCTTTGAGATACTTAAGTAGGCGAGTTAGAATTGGAAACGGTGATCCGATGGCAAATGCATATGCTGGTATAACTGGTTTACCGCAATAAGTTGTCCGGTTTAGTGATATTAAGGCATTGGAGAGACCCCTTTAGCAGTCGGTCGAGTATGGGATCGTGAAACAGTTTGTTTCTTTTATGTAGATGTAGACTTCTTGAGAGGATGTGGGTTACTTACCGAGGTACAATCATCCATTCCAACACTATGGAATATTTGAGAGATGTGGTACAATTATCCATTCCAACATTATGCAATATTTGAGAGATGTATGTAGTTTGGGGTGAGAAACCAGGGAATTGGGAGACCAGTGAGTCTGAATTCCCAAGAAACATGAGATGGGACCCATATGCTTGAGCTGGAACGTGGAATTGAGTGTTCGAACTAGTTGAGAGATGGTGTTAGGATTATTCCCGTTGGTCTATTATCCATGTGATAACTAAACAGTGATTTGTATTGTCTTGACTGTATAGAAACATGGATGGATCAGCTTTGCTAGTGGTGAATCCATAATGCACAAAAAACTTGAAAATTAAAGGGAACCACTGCCTCAGCTTTTTTTTGAGACCATAGAGAGCTTTCAGAAGGAGACACGTGTTTTGATAGTTGTGGATCAATGAATCCTAAAGGTTGACACATCTGGATAGTGTCGGTGAGGGTGCTATGTAGGAACATGTTAGAGACATCTAATTGAAGTACTTCCCATTGATGATATGGAGCGATCGTCAGAAGGATACAGATTGGGGTATGTTCGCTACTGGGCAGAATATTTCATTCAGGTTTGTGCCAAACTCTTGGTTGTAGCCTTGGGCAACCAATCTCGCCTTATGAAGGGGTACTGTTCAATTAGAATTTAGTTTGGTTTAGTATGTTCTGTGGCAACTAATAATCTGTATGTCAGTGGGAGGAGGGAAAACTGTCCAACTGTCTTGTTTTTGAAGCGCATGAAACTCCTCAGCTACTGTATGATGCCATTGGGCAAGTTTGGCTGCTTGAGTATAGCATGTGGGATCCGGTGCTGGTTGAAGTTTGTGCAAAAGATTTAGCTTTTGAATTGTTTGAGGTGGCCCATTTGTAAACAGGTGATCATACGGTTGGTTTTGGAAATAGATGATGTGTTTGGAGGATACGAGAAAGAGAGTTCTATGACCTGCATCAGTTAAGGGGCATTGGTGGTTGGATGGGAGAGCACAGAGTGGGATGTATTTGAAGGTGGCTGGGAGGCGGTGGGCGTGAACAACAGTAGAGGAGTTGGTGGTGAGTCCAGATGGGTATGTTTGATGATGGACTGATTGCAAAGAGTATGGCGGGATATAAAAATTTTCTTAGTGGAGGGGTTGCAGCACTTTTAGCATTTGTGTGTGGATGAATATCCTATGAAGTCACATGTGATAGACCTTGGTGCTAGTTTGTGAAGGGATTGTGGTCTAGTCCAAGGATAACACACACATCCAAAGACTTTGAGATGAGTATATGATGGAGATATCCCATAGAGATCTTGATAGGGTGAAATTTGTTTTGTAACTTTGATGGGCATTCTGTTAATGAGGTATTTAGCTGTGAGAAGAGTATCCACCCAAAATGTGTAAGGTAGTATAGCTTCATTTATTAGAGCCCAGGTGGTTTCAATTAATTGTCGATGCTTCCGTTCAACCACTTCATTTTGTTCCGGAGTGTGTGGACATGAGTATTAGTGAATAGTGCCATTGTTACACAAGAAATTATTTAAGTCAATGCTATTTTACTCTCGACCACCATTGATTCTCAGAATTTTTACTTCGATGCTGAATTGGGTTTGAAGCATGGTTATAAGGTGTTTTATTTTAATTGCTGTTTTAGATTTAGTAGTGATGGGATAGATCCAACCAAAGCAAGATGCATCATCAACAAAGGAGATGCAATATTTATAACCATAGGTAGAGGAAATTGGCGATTAATCCCATACAACATAATAAAAAAGTTCCAAATTCTTATGTCTATAATTCATAATAGAACTAAAAGACTGTCTATGAGACTTGGTAGCATGACACGTATTACATATAGGTAATAGAAAAGAGATGTTGAGATGTGCTTTAGAGATGAAGCTGAGGACTTCTTGATGTGGGTGCCCCAAATTCTTATGCCAAAGGTTGGCGGTGGCTTATTTTCGGACACTAGCAGAGAATGCTGGAATGGCCCATGACCTTTCCCCATATTGGAGACAGTTGTTGATCTACCACCCCACATTCCTCCTCCACCGCTTGATGTGTTGCCAGGACCTTTCCCTTTAAAGTAGGAGCCGGTGCGCCCCTTGGAGGCAAGAAGAGCTGGCTGCGGATCATGGTATGCCGTGCTTCGCATTTTCAATGGCAATTTTAATCTCTTTACTGCATAGCAGCTAATATAAGTCAAGCAAGTTGATCGGTTGCAGTTGAGTGCGAATGGCATTTTGAAGGATTGATAAGTGGGCAGTAGTCTGTTAAGCATGTAGAGGATCACATCTTTTTGATCAATGTGAGCGCCAACAATAGAAATATTGGCCACGAGTGTCTTGATTTCAGAGAGGTATGGGTCATCGTGTTATTCTTCATCATATGTGATGAAGTTCATTTTTCAGTTGAATCACTCGTGACTTGTTGGTGGGTTGAAGCCTCCTCTCAGCGGGTAGCCAAATTTCAGCTGTGGTTTGAAGATGGACATAGGGAAGTATTGCTGCTGAAATAGTGGAGTATAGGGCTGTCAATACATTTTGATTGCTATGGTTCCATATGGCGAGTTGAGGATTGGTCACCATAGGGTTGCTGTTCTCAGCAATGTGCTATTGCGGGCAGACAAAAGAACAATCCAAAAAATCCAAGAAACCCGTTGGCTTTGAATATCTTCAGACTTTGAGCTCTCTATATAGGTTAGTTTTCAGCCTTTAATTGATACTGAGCCAAGTGCTTCATGTGAAAAATCAGAAACTTTAGAGAGGGAGAGTTATTGATGTTTGGTACGGAAGCTGAGAGCAAGTTGGAGGCTGCTGATTCCTCCATATTGACCGAGAGATAGACAGAAAGGATCTCTTCTACAATGGCGAGGAGGTACCTGAATGATCTTCAGCACAGGATCGGAGAGTGCTGCTCTGACACCATGAAGACAGGTAAGAAACTCAATGTGGATGATGTTCAGTTACATTCATCAACGGAAACCTGCTGTATACAAGGTAGTATAAATAGGAAACAGAGAACATTCTGGAAAGGAATAAGATAGTTATTATTCCCCAACAAGGCAGGTGCAGGTATCAGAAGTGGTTGAGAGCAGGACGAGGAATGGAAAGCAGAAATGGTCAGAATTCGGTTGCTAACTAACGTAGTGTTGCAGCAAAGGAAAGAGAAGTAATGCTTGTTGTTTACAAAAAAAATAGTAGTATGCAATAGGTTGCTACTGTCTAGAGAAGAAAAAATAATAAACATAAAACCGGATTTGCTGCTCACAGCAAATAATAGCCTTTCTTTATTGTATTACACAATAAAGTTCAATGGTTAGCTTCTTATCAAGTGGGCGTCAAAGTTTCAATTCTTATTTCACGGCACTTAAGAAATTAAATACAAAGACATGGAAGTGGCGCTTCTTGTCCTAAAGATGCATTTGATGTTAAAAAAAGGGACATGAAGATGCATGAGAAAGCCAATCAAAATTCAACAACGATCCTACACCAAATGCTGTTGATTACGTTGGTAGTCTAATGGAGCAAATGCCTGTATTATGAATTGTATGACTTAACTTTAATCTCGTGATCAAATACAATATGATAGTTTCCAATAGAATGGTTAACATGCTTTCTCATCACTTATGCTTTCTGGTTCAAGTGTTGTCATGCAAGTTGAACCTTTTTTATCTAAAGATTATCTGAAGCGGTAATAGAAAACTTCTTTTTCAAAGGAATACTGGAGGATTTGGAGAGGGAAACTCTTATGGTTTGCACTCAGGGGGTGTTTGGTACGATATTTTAAACAAGATTTAAGTCAAATTTAACTTAAATCCAGTTGAACATCATAAATAGGTTAGATAAATCCGTTGTCAAGTTAAATCTAAATTTTGCTTGTTCTGTTTATTAAATCGGATTTACTAAATCTACTTATTAGTTGGATTTAACAGATTTAGTGCGGTAAAACAGTATTTCAAATTGATTTATGCCAAACAACTTAAATGAATTTAACCAGATTTAACTTTAATTGAGCCAAATATTATTTTGTATTTAATGATATTTGGATTTATTAAATCTTATTTAACTTAAAACCTCTCTTACAGGCAAACACCCCTTTAAAGACGACCTTCTCTAAGGAGTGTAATAATTAAAATTAAAAAAAAAAATCAAATCAGTTTGAATAACTGTTTCGAAGGTTTCACTTTGAAGCTAGTGTCCACTCATTTTGGAAACACACAATGGAGTAAGAGAGCAAGTGGAAGACAGAGGAATGAGAGAAAGAAACAATAATGAAGAAGAAAGAAGAGGAAGGAAGGGTAGTGTGTGTGTTGCTGCCATCTGGTGGAGAAGAATAAGGAAGAAGATGAGTCGGCTTTGCCTACAGGGCTCGTGCGAAGGAGGAGTTGTGCCCTATTTGAGCAAAGTGGAAGAAAGAACAAAGAGGAAGAATTAGGTTCATCAACGTTGGAAATCAAGGAATGCGAAGAAACATGTCGCTCTACACAACACTCACCATTATAGCGGCCATCATCCTTGAAGCTCTCACCAAATCTTATTCTTTTCCTATTCCAAAGCGATAGGAACTAATTAGTCTTATAGATTGTAATCTACTCATTGGTCCCCTCAGTGATGCATTAAGATCAATATGGACGGAGCTCTCTCCTCGAATCCCCAAACCGGAATATAGATTGTCCTCCGGGACAAGACGGGGCACTTACTTTGACACATTGGGATAGCAGCCTTGTGGAGCTTGAAGCCATCTTATCTACCGAACAAGGGTTTCATCGTCGAGGGCTATAACACCTATATTATCTACTTTATGCGGAGATCTATGTAGCAACGGAGTTGGAGAGAGAATTTAGATCTTTGTGCTGCCTTCTCTTTTCTTATATCCTTTGGACAAGAATTTTTTGGTTTATAACTTGAGAGCTTAATAAAGTTGCCAATTTTCGTGCCCAAAAGACTCTTTTGCATAGCTTTTCCATTCATGCTACCTCTATTGCTCATGCCTAGTGGCATGACTTTGGTACTTTTTGTAAATATCCTTTTAGCTTAATTCAAAATGCACAACTTAACGCAAAGACAAAAGTCAAATTCTGTGGAGATAGAGGGTTTGACGTCCATGATAATTGCATGTTTGAAAGCTTTCAAATTATTGAATCGTGGAAACCAATGTTGGAAACCTCCATGGCTTTTAATGTACTGAATTGAAAGAAATATGATTGACTAGAGATTTTTTTTTTTCATTTTTATTTTTTGATGCAATGCGAGTATCTCTTTCTTCAAGTTAATTTTTAGTGTTTTAAAAGTTTCCATCTAGTTTAGCATAGATTTTTCATATTTGTTTAGAGTTAGTTCTGTTATTTCAATAGTTCTATTTCAGTGAATTGTCTTAGTTTAATTTAGTTAGCTGGCAATGGAATAAAAAATGACTTTTGCTTCTGCATTCTTCCTCTTTGATTCTCCTCTCGTTTCCTAATGACAAGGTTCATGTCTCTCTTTCCTTTTGAGGATTTTATTAGTCTAATTGTCTTTTCCTTATCTACTTGATTCTTCTTTTACACTTAATTATTTCTGTCCCAACAATTTAAAAAGAAAAATCAACCTCTGCTTTTTTTGTCGGTATATTACCTTTTTTTGTGTAGTAGTTAGCCGAGTGTCATAATACTAAACTAAATTTTGTAATCTAGAAATTGTAACAGAGGTCAATATAGTTTACAGCTATGATTAAATTGTACCATATAAAATGTTGTATAATTCATGAATAATAGAGATAAGCAACTACTTATCTGTTATAGTGATTGCATTGCTGTAGAGGGCTATGTAAAAGGAGCAAAACTAGTCAAAGTTATGAACAGTCCTTTTGAAGTTATATGCACCAGTTATGAAAAATTCAAATTTTGGTATCCGGCTTTTTTTGATGAGGATTAAGGAAGTCGATTAATAAAGACGATCCCTAATTAATGGGTCAGGTAGATTATAGAGATGTTATTAGAGCTGTTGATCGATAATGATTTGTTTGAGTATAGACCATGTAAATTTACCAGCATGGGTGCTACCTTAGTTTGGAGCTGAGGATTTTATGTTCTATTGTTGTGTACCGTATTTTCATTTTTTTGATTTTTCTATTTCTAAACTCTTTAATGTTTTCATAACAGATATGCATCCTTTTATACAGTAATTTCTTGTCAGTTTCTTGAATCTGAGGTGTTTTATGCCTCGTCTATTTGCTAATCTGCTTTTCTTAAATGCATCAGGTTTGGGTTGCCTGCAAGGAATCAAGTTGGTTAAGTACATGTTTTTGGGTAATTCTCTTAGTATGTTTTGGCAGGTATGATTTTATTCAATTTGCTCTTGCCTTAGTTTAAAAGATGGTTTGACCCTTGTCACAAAAACTGTGCGCCATGTAAACTTTCACAAGTCTCTGGCTGTAATCATGTAGTCTAGAGTGCTAAGCAACATGAACTTTGAATTCTGCTTAATCATTCCATATTCTTTACTGTTGAGAAGAAATCTTTCCTTTTTCAATTATGACATTTTCTGATTTGGATTGATTCTATATATTTATTCTACCTGGTTTTTGCTCTTTCTTTGAGATGTCACGATCGTACCCCATATGACTTAGTCAGTTTCATTGCAAACTAATATTCAGTACGTTGGGTTTAGATAGATTCCTTTACTGCTAGTGCTTTGTCAAACTTTAATGTTGGAAAGCTCCAGCTTCAACAATTTACTCATGTACTGGAATCATGTAGTCTCTTCTTCTTACATGGAGCCGTCTTCTTGAGATACTTTAACGTTATTTGTATGCCATACTTAATGGTTTTCTTCTTGTTTTATTATTGCAGTCAATCCATTATTAAAAACATCTACTAAGAATTAGCATTGATTATTGCTTTCTGGTGTTGATATTTTACTTAAATATATTTTTAATGCTTGGTTTTTCTTTCTTCTTTTTCAGCATTAGCACATGTGCCTATATATTGAAGCTTCTTTTCAACATATCAAATCAAGATTCTTCACAATATCCTCTACATCTTCTGCTATTGAGGTATGGTGCCGGCTTTTGTCTTCTTAGTGGATTCGACTTCCTACCGCTAAATGCTTGCAAGCTGAAGTATTTTTTGGCTTGTTTCGAAGATTTTATTTTTAATCAAACTGCTACAAATTTAATAAAGTGTGATTTTGGGTGGAATTGAATTTATGTTAAGATTTCCCCATATGGCTTGAAAATTCATGGGTTTCAGTCGTGAATAACATGTAAGTTTGAGTAATAGGTTTGAATATAAATAACTTTCATGCTAAACATTTAGAAAATGTTTTGTGCATGGCACCCCCAATTATGGGAGCTTGTGCACTTGAGTATTTCTTCTTATTTGTTGAATTGTAAGCAAACTTGAAATGCACGAAAGAATTTGTTAGAAAGTGGGAACTATAATTTGCATTTAGGGTTGCAAACAAACTCTAGACGAGCCAAGCCGATGCTTGTTCAAGGTCAAGCTTGCTTATTAAAAGCTTGTTCGAGATTTGTTCAAACTCAATTTGAGCTTTTTAGGAATGTGTTCAAGCTGGAGCTTATTTATTAGAACTCTATTCAAGCTCGGTCCATATTGAAATTATCAAGCCGATTAAAGAATAGCTCGCTTAACAAAATTAAGAAGCCGTAATCGAGTCTTACTCAAGCTTTATACAAGTTGATTGTTTAGAAGAAATGAGCTGGATCAAAATAAAGTTTGTTGATCCTAAAAAATAAACACTAAAATGGTAATATATATGAACGAGTATTAATCAATCTGTAAATGAGGCTTGATTGAGCATGCTCACGAGCTCTAACTAATATTGTTCATGAATAAAAATGAATCAAATAGCAAGTTGTTCAAGCTTGTTCTTTTAGAAACCAAGTATTTATGAATGTTTTCAAGCTCATTTAGTTAGCTAATCAAATGACCACGGGCGAGCTCTGACTTATTTTATACCCCTATTGGCATTTCTGTTGCAAGTTGAAATCATGTTTACTTTCAAATATTACCTTGCTTTAGGTTGAATTACCATCCTTAATAAACTGATATAAATGATAAATCCCAAGGAATTCTTTAAGATTTATTCTTTTTCCCTTCTAACTTTTCATCAATTGAGTTGTTGGATTATTAGATTTTTTTTATATTGTAGCATTCTTATCATCACAAAAGAATGATATAAACAATGCCTCTATTTAAATATCTTGAATATGGTTGGATAATGTTCATTAATTATTGTGGTAACTTGAATTTCCATTTATTAGATGATTTTGAGGGGGTGCTATTCAGGATTGTTTGCTCATTAGATTTTCATTTTAAGTTTTAATTTTTTATTGATTTGGTCAGGGAGTTGCCTCCATAAGTGAAAACATGAACCATCTATTCTTCTACAATAGGAATTGGTTGATGGTCCTACAAGCAAAGAATCATGGCTTCTTCAATGCCGTTATTTTGACGCAATGAATGTTGATTGGTGAAAATTAAAGTATATTTAGATTTGATTTTTTTTTTATTTTTTTTTTTATCTTTTTCGTGTTGGACATTGGAGAGTGAATCAAAAGCGGACTGTAGTTGGGCTAGATACATCAATAGTCATATACTTTTTTCTATAAAAAAATTAGCCTATGAGTGAGAGTAAATGCTTAATATTTGTATACAAATATTTTTTTAATTCAGTATAGCAGCGAGTGGCCATAAATTTTATGGCATCAAAATAGTTTGAAATTGCAATAATACCATCTAAGATACCAATGATATGATTACTGTAGGAGCAAGTGCACTGCGCTAAGGCGCTACTCTTTTATATAGTGATTAAATCTTAGGATGAACTCAGTGGCATAAAATTGAATGCATCGAATGAAGGGATAGATCACAGGGACTGAGCGTGAAGAGGAGTGTGATTGGATGAGCAATCCATACAAAATGATCGAAAGGGCTAAGTGAATGGCTGGTCATGCCAAGGTAGGTTGCAGGCAGAGCACCCAACAGATGATGACGATTAATAAGCAAACCTAGCTTAGTCAGGCATAATGATGAGCACGATGGGAGGGATGCTATGTCATTTTATGGTGCATAAGTTGTTGAGAATATGCAAATGTCTTGCAGGGATTAGGATGTGTTTAGCGTTAGGTATAAAGAGTTCCTTATAAAGATGTAGGTGTAGTTAGGGTTGGGAGTTATTTGTGCCCTTTGGGCGATGGAGAGGGTTTAGGCCTGGCTTGTTTGGGGATAAATACCTTGTAGAGGAGATCTATGATTTATGGAGGGTGTGGAAAATGCACTCAAAATTAAAACGCAGGATGTTCTTGATGAGGATATCTGCTAGTTGACCACTGGAGGACACAAAAGAAACATAAATTTTACCAGACTACATCTTTTCTGTAATGAAGTGTACGTAAATCTCTGTATGTTTCGTACGATCATGCTGCACTGGATTGTGAGAAATGTTGATGGCGACCTTATTATTACAAAATAACTGCAGCGGGACAGAGGTTGTCTTACGAAATTCGTGGAGCATGATGTGTAACCAGAGAGCTTCATAGATCCCCAAGGATATTGACTAGAATTCAGTTTCAACACTGCTCCGGGCAACCACAATTTTTTTTTGCTTTTTCACGTGATAAGATTTCCCCATACAAATGAACAATACCCAGAGGCGGAACATCGATCATTAACCGACCCGACCCGATTAGTATGTGTATAAACAACAATAGACCTAGAGGTGTGATGAGAGAAAAACAAACATGAGCTCGGTGTACCTTTTAAATAGTCAAGAATCAGGTGAGCAACTTAGAGATGGTGCTCATAGGGGTCATGCATGAATTGAGTCACTATACCAGCTGCTTGGCATATGTTGGGGCAAGTTTGAGAAAGACAGATGAGCTTTCCCATAAGGTTCTAGTAAATGAGTTTTGTTGATATGCATAGCATTGAGAATATCAGATAATATTTCATTGGGATCTATAGGGACAAACACTACTTTGCATAGAAGAAAGTTGTTCTCTGTCAAGAGATCAATCATATAATTGCACTGAGACAGACAAATAACCCGAGATGATCGAGCCACTTCTATGCTTAAGAAGTATCGAAGAGATCCCAAGTTCTTCATTTCAACGGACGTAGTAAGAATGTCTTTAAAGGACTTCAATGCTGGAAAATTGTTACCAGTAAGAACAATTGCGTCAACATAGGCAATAAAGATAGCTACCTGGCTATCGGACGAATGATGGAAAAAGAGAGTGTGATCCGATTGAGCCTGAGTAAAACTATAGCCCATAACTACTTTTGTGAACTTGTCGAACCAGACTCTTTGAAATTGCTTTAGCCCATAGAGGTACTTTCATAGCCTGCATACTTGCCTTCTGGAGGCAGTAGAGTCAATGCCAGGAGGGAGAGATATGCATACCTCTTTTGTAAGCTCTACATTTATGAATGCATTCTTGGCATTTGGCTGAATAGAAGCCAATCCAGATTCACCGCAAGTGACAATAGGACCTGAATAGTATTTAAGTTAGCCACTGTAGCAAATGTCTCCTCATAGTTAACTCCGTAGGTCTGTGAGTATCCTTTCGTGATCAATTGCGCCTTGTTGCGTTCAAAGGATCCATCAGAGTTAAACTTGGTGTTGAAAGTCCATTGGCACCCTACAACCTTCTTACTCCGAGGAAGATCCATGAAATCCCATGTATGGCTCCGCTGAAGGGCATTCATCTCCTTCAGTATTGTCATTTTTCATGCTAGATCTGTAAGAGCAACCTCAATAGTAGCAGGGATCTGATGGTCCATCAAGGTGGTAGCAAATGCTCTGTAGGTCGGCAGTAGACCGTGGAAAGAGACATATTTTGCCATATAATATAGGGAGCATGTTTGATTGCGTACCTTGGAGATCTCACCTCCCAGTTCGGGAAGGGGTCTTGCTGAGGATGTAGCTCAGAGTGGAGTCAAGGTTCTGTAAGCAACCCTAGACTGGTGTCACTTGGACATGCTTTATTTAATAACCTTTTCTGTAGCAGTTCATCTAGTGTCATTTTCATAAGTTGTTGTCTCAATTCATGCAAATGTTTTTAGAATATTTGAAGCACTTTTTTTCCTGATAAAATGAGTCTTAAGTTTAGTAGATTTTAAAAATGTTGAAGATTGAAGGCCTAAAAAGAGGATATTCTGTTAGTTGTATGAAAAGGCAGGTGAGAACAAGCTGATTAAGGAAATGATATCTAATCCAACACCAATAAAAGATCACTAGCTGGCAGCAATGAGAATAGGGAAATTTTGAATTAATACTGATGGATTCCTGGAGAGAAAGGTGGTAACAATATAAAAATTTAAGAAATATACCAACGCACCTACGAAATTCTGATGAAATGATTTATAAAATTTTGCAATTATTACTTATTCTAGAATTGTATAGATTCTTGTTTTTACTCTAGTGAGCTCTCTGTATAAATATCTTTTACTTGTATGGTAATCAAATCAAGCCTTTAACCTATCTAGCATTTTCTTGTATGGTATCAGATATCTAGGTTAGGATCCCAAATTTAAAGCTTTTTTAGTCCAAGACTTCTCTTTTTCTTGCTTCCTCCACCATGTTTCAGAGTTTTGACTTCTCCACAAGCTAACTTTATGAATGGTAAAATTCAAATCTATCTAATCAAAAGTGAACACCAAAGTTTATAAACCTCACATTGGTTGAATGAAAGAAATTATCCAAGGCAGTCCTAGATAGTGAAGATATTAGGCATATGATTATTGTTTTGCTTGTTAAATGGATTTAAAAATCTGTTATTACTATTTTCATTTACTAGAAATATTATCATAGATAAATTTAAATTTTTGAAAAATCAGCCAAAGTTTAATTTTTTTTCGCCATAATAACAATTCCAAATGTTCTACTCGCAAAAAGTTCTAAAAATGTGGTTGTGCCTTCTTGAGCAATATTAACTGGGAGGATAACGCAGGAACAAATGTTAATTTCTTGAAATGAAAATACGTGGTGGTTACTTTTGGCGTTTCCAAGTTTGCTCCTATTTTCTTGTAGCTATAATTGATTTGTTCTTTGGAAACACATAATTTTTATCGTACTTTTCTCCAAAAAATTTTTCTTGGTTTTATACTTTTTATTAAAAATAGATCTATTAATATGGTTAATTATACTCTAAGATGGTTGATCTTGATAATTTGTCATTTTTCTGTTAAATCATTTTACTCATTCCCTTCATTTGGTGTGGTGAGACAGATTATTATTAGCTGGTTGGAATCCTATTATATCCTTAAAAATGCATATTATTGTTTGGTTTAATTTTGGAGGAGATTATGAGTTTTGTTCGATGTGCATTGACTATCTTGAAGATGATTTCCATTTCCGTAAGTTTCTAGCATTTAGTGTGATTTGAAGGAGGTTTTATTATTTGTTATTCATAAGGCCTTAGGCAGCATTAACTCGGTAAATTAAAATATGCTATGCACGGATTTCGAAGTAGTCTGACAGTCTAGATCAAACGTTAATGTTCATAGAGTCGATCGTCCGGAGAATTCATAGCCGACTGACCATCCAATGGTCGATCGATCAAAGGATCTAGCTTGGCAGGCCCAAAGCAGACAAACTCCCACAACTAAATCATGGTTTGATATCCCCAAGAACATCACAAATACCATTGTTGACTGTCTCAACATTCACCTCAAAGACTACCAAGAAACATGTTAGCTGGCTGACCATGTTAGAATCGACTAGTCACCACAATCAAAGTCGACCAGCGTCCCAGGGCGAAGACTGCCTGACATCAAGGAAAAATACCAATACCCAACTGAGACCAGCTTGATGAATTAATTTAAGGACTCACTGACTGAAGGGTCCCGGGGTATCAAAAGATGCATAAATCAGTTACAAATAGAAAAAAAAAAAAAAAAAGACAACAATGACCTATAACATTCTAACAAAAACAGGCGCATATATGTAACTTTTTATTTTGTAGCCCTCTATTTTTCATAAATAGGGACTCCAATGCATGTAAAAAAGGTTTTTTGACTCTTCAATTTAGACACATACTCTATAGGGAGAACTCTGTCACATTTTCTTTTGTAACATCTATTTTCATATATAAAATGGGTCACAGAGCCCGGGAATACCCTAGTTCGCCCCAACGTGGCAAGTTAGTTTGTGCTCTTTTATTTTCTTTTTACCGTTATCTCCCTCTATTTCTTTCCTCACTGATCCTTACTATTGTGGTATATTGAAATAGAGCGATCCATGACAAAGCGAAAAATAGAACAAGAAAATTCACACTAGAAAAGAATACACAAATTTACTTGGTTCGACAATTTTTTCCTACATCCACAGAATTGCAGATGATTTTATTACTTAAGGAAATTACATCGTCGTTGATCACCTCGACTATTACTAGAAGAACTTCTCACTTCCTCTCTCTCTCTCTGTCGGAGATCACATCGAAGAAGAAGAAGAAACAAGGAAGACTAGCCTTGCGATGCAACCTTTCTTCCTCCGTTTGCAAGAATGTCGAAACCTTGAAGGAAGAGTAGAATTTTTTGCGGTCTACCAAAATCCGTTTGCGATTTTTGCTGCAGTTTTTGCGTCTCTCTTCCTTGTCGAGAGCAAGAGTGCTGAAGAACCAAGAGGAAGTGTCGCCACGCCAAGAACTCCAAAACTTGCTTCTGTTCGCGGCAGGAATAGAATGGTGAAGTGATGCTTTGTATTGTGGGAAGAGGAGGCAGGAACGGAGAGAGGAAATAATTTTTTTTATTTGTTTTACCGGGCTCCACCATAATAAATCTTCCACTTTGAGACCGGTATACAGACTACAACGTCTTCTTCCTCAAACGGATATCCTCCACCTCTGCAACTCAAGGTCCCTCTCTTCAAGCCAAAAGATCAACTGAAGCTGCGCACAACTTCAGTTTCTTAAGAGTAACTCTCTTAGTCAACATATCAGCAGGGTTCTTGCTTCCACAAATTTTCTCAAGCAACAACTGTTTGCCATCCAACAATAACCGTATGAAGTTGTACCTGATCTGAATATGCTTAGTTCTGGACTAAAATGCTGGAATCCTGGCAAGGAATATGACGCTCTGATTATCACTGTAGAGAATGCCCTTTTGATTTTTCTTGCCTAATTCTTCCAAGAAGCTCTGTGGCCATATCATCTCCTTTGCAGCCTCTGACACTGCTATATACTCAGTTTCTTTAGTAGACAACAAAACTGTCTTTTGCATATTAGAGCCCCATGATACTGCAGTACCACCAACAATGTAAATATAACATGTAGTACCTTTTCTTGTATCAATGTCTCCAGCTAGATCAACATCAACATAGCCCTGTACCTCTGAACTTTTTCCTGAGAAAAAAAAAAAAGTTTCTGAAGAGCCTTTAAGGTACCTCAAGATCCACTTCACTGCTTCCCAATGTTCCTTTCCTGGATTACTTATGTATCTGCTAACAACTCCCACTACATGGGCAATATCGAGTGTGGTGCAAACCATAACATACATAAGTGAACCGATATCTGAAGCATAAGGAACCTTACTCATGTGATCTCATTCCTCCTCAGACTTGGGTGACTGATTCTTGTTGAGTCTGAAGTGATTTCCCAAGGGTGTGCCAACTGATTTAGCCTTATCCGTGTTGAACCTGCTAAATACCTTTTTCAAATACTCAGCCTGAGAGAGTCTCAACATGCTTCTGACTCTATCTCTGATAATTCTCATACCAAAGATTTGCTTTGCCGCTCCCAAATCCTTCATTGCAAAGTTCTTTGACATCTGCTCCTTCAGATTGTTAGTCTCAGCAATATTAACCCCTGCAATAAGCATGTCATCCACATACAATAGTAGGATGATATATGAATTGTCAAAATATCTGACATAACAACAGTGATCTACCTGACATCTGTTGTACCCTACACTGTGCATGAAATTATCAAATTTTTTGTACCACTCTCTAGGAGCTTGCTTTAGGCCATACAAGCTCTTCCTCAATTTATAAACTGACTCCTCCTTTTCCTGTGCCACGAACCCTTCAGGTTGGTGCATGTAGATGTCTTCTTCAAGATCCCTATGAAGAAAGTCTGTTTTTTTCATCTAACTGCTCAAGGTAGAGATCTTCAGTAGCCACCATAGACAGTACAATTCTGATGGTTGTAAGCTTCACCACATGAGAGAAAATCTCAGAATAATCAATACCATGCTTTGCTGAAATCCTTTTACAACTAGTCTAACATTGTAACTCTTACTGTTATCATACTCAGTCTTCACCTAGTACACCCACTTGTTGTGTAGTGCCTTCTTCCCTAATGAAAGTTTTGCCAACTCCCAAGTCTGATTTTCTAGCAGAGAATCCTTCTCGTCCTTCATGGCAAGCTCCCAATTGCTCGAATTTTCATCTTGCAAGATTTTTTCATAACTTTGAGGTTCTCTACCATCTGTCAGCAGAATGTAGTTTAAAGTTGGAGAATAATGCTATGAAGAACGTCTAACCCTTTATGACCTGAGAACTGCAACTGTAGGGGTAGACTGTTTTGAAACTAAATGTGGAACAATAGGAGTGGATGCCCCAGATCCACTCTCCTCGCTACTTGCATCTCTGTCTTGCACTGTGACCTCGGGTAAATCATCAAATCTTACCAACTCAGATTCCTGCAGTGCTGTTTCAGAAACTGTACTGGACTTGTCCTTGCACATAATCTTTTCATTGAAAATAACGTTCCTGCTCCTTATGATCTTCCGACTCTGATCATTAAAGAAACGATATCCAAATGTCTCATCTTCATAGCCTATGAAATAACACTTCTTTGACTTAGTCTCAAGCTTACTTCGAGCATCAGAGTTAATGAAAACATAAGAAAGACATCCAAAAGTTTTAAGGTGAGAAAAATTGGCATTTTTCCCACTCCAGACCTCCTCAGGTAATTCACAGTTAAATGGAACAAATCGTCTCCTGTTGATCAAATAAACTGCAGTGCTGACCGCTTCTGCCCAGAAAGTAGGTGATAGTCCGGCGTGCAATCTTATGCTTCTGGCTCGCTCATTAATGATCTTGTTTATGCACCTGCAACACCATTTTGTCGTGGTGTCCCTGGAATGGTCTTCTCCATTCTAATTTTCTGAGCTACATTGTACTCCTTGAACTCACCATCAATGCACTCACCGCCATTATTAGACCTCAAATATTTCAACTTTATGTCTGTATCTATCTCAATCATGACCTTCCAAGTCTTGAACACACTGAATAAATCAAATTATGCTTCAAGAAATAAATCCATACCTTTATGTTATGATCATCAATGAATGTGACGTAGTAACGAGAGCCTCCAAGAGATGCCACTAGAGAAGATCCCCACCCATCTATGTGTACAAGATCTAATTTTCCTGCCTTTGGCGTCCTGCCACTTTTCAAGAAACTGACATTCCTCTGTTTCACCATAATGCAACTCTTACACATGCTGAAATCAACAGAATTCAGTTCTGGTAACTTGCCTCTGGACTGAAGTTTTTTCATACCTCACTGACTCATGTGGTCAAGTCTGCAATGTCACAACTCTGTTGTGCTCTCTGTAACAGTAGTATCAACACTGTTAATTAAACAACTAGTCATGTACAACGTACCTGTTTTCTTACCCCGAGCCAGTACCAGTGCTCCTTTAGTAACCTTCCAGCTGTTATCTGACAACACTACTGAATGTCCACACTCATCAAGCTGCCCAATAGAAATGAGGTTCTTCTTCAGTTCAGGAATGTGTCTGACCTTTTGCAGAGTTCACTTGTTCTTGTTTGAAAGTGTAATGTCAATATCTCACATTTCTACCACATTCAAAGCTTCTCCATCTGCCAGATATACTTTCCCAAAGTTACCTGCAACATAATTTTGCATCAATTTCCGATGAAAAGTTATATGAAAAGAAGCCTCTGAATCCAGTATCCAGTCATCAACAGAACTATGAACTGCCATCAATAGTGTATCCTGTGATTCTTCAGTTACCACATATGCACTGTCATTCTCTATCTTCTTGAGATTTTTGCAGTTTTTTTTTATGTGGTCAGTTTTCCCACAATTCCAGCAAGTTACTTGTTTACTAGGCATTGAATTGCTCCTGCTTCTGTTCTTTGATTTTGATCTTCCCCTATTTGAGTTCTTGTTATGTGATCACCCCCTATAATCAATATTTAATGTCGAACTTGAACTTGAGATTTCGCCAGAATCTTTCTTGCACATCTTCTCAACCAAAATTAAATCTCAAATATAATCATATTTCAGTTTTGATTTACCTGCAAAATTACTGATAGCCATCATTATGGCTTCTCAACTATTTGACAATGAAACCAACAAAATCAGTGCACATATCTCATCATCAAATTCAATTTCTACAGACGATAATTTATTGATGATAGTATTAAAATCATTCAGGTATTGTACAATAGACGTATCTTCCGCCATCTTCAAATTGAATAATTTATTCATCAGATATACCTTGTTATTCGTCGATGACTTTTCATACATACCTGACAAGGCTGTCATAAGATTTGCAGTAGGCCTCACCTTGACTATGTTGTGTGCAACAGACCTCGATAAGGTCAATTGAATAACTCCCAGAACCTGTCGATCCACCATATTTCATTCAGCATCATCCATTCTTTCAATTTTTTTTCCTCAATAACGGAAGATGAAGTTTATTTCGGGACTTCTATCTGCATACTCCAATAACCAAAATATGTGTCATTAAATTTCTCGATTTATGAAACATTTACTTCATCTGCAACCATTGACTCAGATACCAGTTGTTGTGGTATATTGAAATAGAACGATCGACGGCGAAGCAAAAAATAGAACGAGAAAATTCACACCAGAAAAGAACACATAGATTTACGTGATTCGGCAATTTTTGCCTACATCCACGGAGTTGCAGAGGATTTTATTACTTCAGAAAATTACACCGTCGATCACCTCGACTATTACAAGAAGAGTTTCTCACTTCCTCTCTCTCTCTATGGGAGATCACACCGAAGAAGAAGAAGAGAGGAAGACTAGCCTTGCGATGCAACCTTCTTTATCCTCCGTTTGCAAGAATGTCGAAACCTTGAAGGAAGAGCAGAATTTTTCGTGGCCCGCCAAAATCCGTTCGCGATTCTTGCTGCAGTTTTCGCATCTCACTTCCTTGCCGAGAGCAAGAGTGCCGAATAACCAAGAGGAAGTGTCGCCCAAAAGAATTCCAAAACTTCTTCTGTTCGCGACTGGAATAGAATGACGAAGCGTTAACTTGCATCGTGGGAAAAGGAGGCTGGAACAGGGAGTGAAAACAGTTTTTTAATTTTTTTTATTTTTATTCATTTTACTGGGCTCCACAACACTTATGGCTCCAATCCTTGGGCATGTGTTATAGTACATATTTGGATTCAACAACCTCTTTATTCCTTTTCTTGGAGGGAGACTTGTGTAAGCATTTTTGGGGAAAAAATTTGCGTGCGATAGACGTACGCAGCGCTGCGTGCGATATTGGGGTTATACCGAGGGTACAAGGGGGTTACATCCGCGATATAACCCCTTGTAACCTCCCTATAACTTTCTATAATCTATCTGTACCTTAAAAGAAGTTTCGCGCTATTGTTATCATATATTAAGAGGTTACACGTAAGTTACAGGGAGGTTACAAGGGCTTATACCATGGATGTAACCCCTTGTACCCTCGGTATACCCCAATATCGCACACAACACTGCGTACGTCTATCACACGCAAATTTTTTTCCCATTTTTGGGGTATTTTCATCCTGCATCAATTTGGACTTTCGGGAGTATTAGAAATAGAATATTTTTGTTCTTTGGTTCAACATAATCTCTCTTGTATACTTCAAGTTTTTCAGTTCAAATGGCAAAAAGTTCATTATTAGAGATCATTTTTTAGCTCTTTAGCTACCTGAAAATATTCTTGAGCTCTATTACTTTTTTCTGGAACTTTCTCAATTTGTGCCTTTTTGTTTTATTATAGGATTCATCCCAGCTTTATAATAAAAGAAGAGTAGAGTGCTAAAATAGTCTTCTGACTATTTATATTGGGTCATTTTAACCTCAAAGTTTATAAAAGTGCTAATTAATCCCGTGATTTTTTCCCCGAACTGTTTTCATGGGGGACAAAGCAGTCCTCAATTGGGACTATTTCAACACATATTAAAAAAATTAGGGACTAAATCGGTACGTTTATAATTTATGGGACTAAAGTTTCCCCCGCAAAGAGTCAATATACCATTTTTACACTTTTCTCAATAAAAAAAAAATTGAATGAAAGAAAAAATGCTACTTCGCCAGAGAAAAGTTTCTTCTACGACTTTTAAGCAAAATCATTTCATTATTTGTCTAAAACTTCTAAGAGGCAGCTTTATTACATGGTTATCATTTTTATTTAATCAGAATCTCACTTTATATCTACATGTAATGTCTTGTAACTGGAAGAAATTCTCAACTTTTTTGGTTATCTGAATTTGCCGATACATATTTTTTTTGTATTTTAATATATACATAAAAATACTTTGTATTTTAATTCCTATATTACAATTTTGCATCCAGGAAAGATGGTGAAAGGAACTTCAGTTTCTGGTCTGTTGTCCTTGGAAGAGTTGTGTTTAGTGCTCTGGGCATTATAATGTCAACAATAGTGGTCTATACCTTAGTTACAGATGGTTCGCCTTTCCGCAAAGAATTGTTGACACCGTAAGCATCCGACTTTTCTCTTTCTTATATTTAGTCTAGATCGATTCCAGATGTCATTCATCAATATTTTATTTGACTGTGTTCTATATTGTTTTGCAATTAGTGTTAGTTTTTATGTTGCCAAGCATAGAAATTGACAATCTTATGTAGATGGAATTAGAGTAACCACAGAAAATGAAGTGTGCTATATGACATTTAAACTCAAGATGTTTAGACGGTAAGTCATATTTTACTTGCACGCAAACGAATAGCGTGACATTTTTGAAATTGTGCATGTTGCATTAAAATATCAAAAAAGTTACGAAAGTGTATACAAAACTACGCCCTACGGGTGTCAAGAAAGCTACACGTTTCATGTTCAACAAGAGAGAAAAGATGATGAATATCATGCCCCTGCTTAAACACAAAATTACCCTGCAAGACATGCTGAGCACAAAAATGGGCAGTTTTGTTACAGGATCTAGGTTAAAAGTAATACAAATCCAAAAGGAAGGCGAGATCGGGGCTATGCTCTGGTTGTTGCCTCCAAAAATGTTTATTCATGCTATGGTGGAGAAAGACCACCGGGTTCTTGCAATCACCTTCAAAGATAATACCGCGCATCTCAAACATCCCGGCCAATTAATGATGAAAAGGAATGCCTCCAACTCAACCTGGGGACAATCCAGTGCTCCCAAGTTTTACCGGCCCCTAGAAAACATTCTCCCATTTCATTACAAATTATCATGCCAAGCCCCGCAGAATATGAAGGAAGAAGTACCCCAGCAAATTAACCTTTAGCCAAGGGGATGGGGGGGTAGGGGTGTTATGAAGAAAAGTGCAACAGCCTAGCTGGTTGAGGAGTGCCCCGTTTTCCTCCAAATCAGGTAGAGATGAGTAGAGGAGACGGCTTCAAGAACAGTGGCCCCAATTATTGTTGGAGTACCAAAAGGTTTGCTATATTTTTCGGCATTCCTAGCCCGCGAACATTCATAAACAACATTGCAGTAGACAAGGACATGGGCGTGGATGAGGATAGTAAGCTTATTCAAAGCATTATGAGTTTCCTTCCAGTTGGCAAAAAGAGAGGAACAACCGCTCCACATTTGTTGAGCATAGCAATCACAGAAGTAAGCACTTTCAGTTAGTGCAGATGTGTGAAGTATAAGGCAGCCCCACGGGCATTCTTGCCACTCGATCTTGTGTTTAAACAGCCAATTGTTGGTTGGAAGGGCATTTTTAGCTAATCTCTATCAAAATAAGTGTTGACGTGCGTGTGTGCAGCTTGAAGTGTTGCAGCCAATTAAAATAATTATTGGAGCACCAAACAGGGCAGCATAAGAGATGGAAGTAATGGTGTGCCCCGACCTGAAGGAGATGAGCTCCGGTTGGTCCTCATGATGAGAGTGATCCGGCTTGATTTCAGATATTATGTGCACTAAATTCCGACGAAAGAGTTACTGTAACAGATCACATTCCATCCGCCGTTAAGGCGCAGGTGAGCCACCTTAACATCCTCTAGTCCACAGCAATGAACAAAGACTGGCCTGCGAGATATAGGATGGTCAGGATCCAAACTTGTTCAAACACAAAATGAAATTCCCAGTTCCAAGTTTCCAGCTCATATTTAACAGGAGGTTCATGGCCACGTCAGTGAGGATCCTCCAAGCAGCGAGTCCCTACGTGAGGGGTTGTTGTAGCCAGTGAGCATACCATACTTACTAAGGATGCTCTTGTGGAATAAAGAATTGGGATTCTGATATGAATCTTATGCCAGACGCACCCAAAGTGGCCCGCTTCATCGCCCAACTTCATGAAACCGAAGGGCCTCATCCTTTATGGGGCGGCACAACTCCTTCCTGTCCTAATGGAGACCATGGCGATCTGAGCCCTTGTTCCACAGAAAGTTTCTGCTTTTCTGTTCCAGTTCCAAGAAAATTCTTTTGGGGGCTAAAGTATGAGTAAAGAGGTATTTTGAGAGGGTAAGTAAGGAGGACTGGATTAAAGTACTCTGCCTGCTAGAGACAATAATCTATTGCCCCAATCATTAATTTTATTACTCCCATTTTGGTGGATTTTGCCAAAATCAGCCAATAAGAGTTTCCTCATATCAAGTGGGATGCCCAGGTACTCAATCTCTTCCGTTTTATGATAATTGAAAGTTCTTGCGATATGATTTTTCTTCCACCCAATAGTTTTGCGGCTAAACTCAATGGAATATTTGACTTGGTTGATTTTTTTCCCTTGTCCACATACAATAATCCTGTAGAATTTTGGTTAAATCTTTAGCAGCCACCATAGAAGCGTGAGAGAAAAGAAGAACGTCATCAGAGTATAGGAGTTGTGAGAGTCAGCCCATTTGGAGCAGAATTTATCCCCATGTGTTTTTCTCTTTGTTTAAGTGTTAAAGAAAGTAACCCGGAGCGAAGAATAAAAAGATAAGGCGCTAATTGCCGGATGCCGCAATCTGCACTGATCCAACCTGACCGTTTCCCATCAACCAGGAGGCAGAATTTTGGTTCCATGATACATTGTATAACCCAGGTGGAAAACTTAATGTGGAAGTTGAAGAGCTTACAGATCCCCCCAAGACTTTTACAGCACATTTTGTCATAAGTTTGCTCCATATCAAATTTGAGAGCCATAAATCCCGCAGTGGACGGCGAGTTCTTAAATTTATTGAACACCTCTTGAGCAAGGAGGCAGTGTTTCGAGATGGATCTCCTGGGAACGAAGGCCGCTTGTTCTTCCGAGATGATACTAGGCAAGATGCTTTTAAGTCTTTCTACTAATAATTTGGTGATAATTTTATAGATTGATTGACAAAGACTAATAGGTCGGAATTAAGAAGGCATGTCAGCTCCCTCACATTTAGGGAGAAGGACAATGAGAGTTCCCTTCCATTCAAGAGGTATGTTGTTGGTAGGAAAGAAGTCCTTCACCACTTTAAAAAATCAGTACCCACAATGAACCTGTAGCATTTAAGGAAGGAGGCTGTAATTCCATCAAGGCCCAGGGAATGATCGGGACCCTTGCTGTTTACCACTGCCCAGACTTCTTCCATCGTAACCTCAATATCCAAGGCATTATGAAGTTCTGCCAAAACACCAGATTGGTTCCCAACCAAGGGCCAATTATCCATGCGTATGGGCCGTGAACACCATTTGAGCTGAATGAAATTCATAAACTATTTTTTAATGCTCAATGGATCTTCAGTACGAACGCCCAAATCAATTCTTAATAGCAACAATGCGATTACTTCGACGTTGAGAAGGTGCAACAGTATCAAAAAATGGGAATTTGCATCACCTTCATTAATTCATCTCACCTTGGCCTTTTGTCAACACCAATCAGTTATGTGAGAAAGAGTTGTATGTAATTCAACCATTTTACTTATAAGTTTTGTTTCTTCATCCAGAGTAAACCTAGTAATCAGGAAGTTTTTGTTTTGAAGGTCAAGGAGCTCAGCATACAGCCGACATTTGACATCTAGACGTCTGGAATGAGTGACGGTGATAGGTAGAACAGTATGGTATGCGATTCGGGATTGGAAAAGATTGATTCGAAGGATTTCAACTTGAAACAAGGAACTACAGTAGGTGCGACCCCGACAAAGGGCTTCCTTCAACCGAATTGGTTCCTTTTGCTGGACAGTCTTCTGGGTGGATGGTGATTCAGGAGCCTACGGGGATGGGCGAGCTGATTATGCGGTCAGAAAGACTTGTGGATGAAGGAAAATTAATATAAGTCAGGGATGGAAACTCAATCGCCTCTTAATGGGTGGAATGAACTTTGGTCAAAGAAATTGGGGAAGACTTGCGCACAAAGAAACTAAAAATGTCGATCATTGAAGGACAAGTGTCTATGATTTGGCTATCACATAAAGAGATACTTTGTTGTTAATGGAAAATAAAGGAAGAAAAATTGATGGCGGCGGCCCTGTGATTGGAATGAAAGACTCTAACATGATATCAATGAAGAGAATAAGGTCAATCAATCAGAACATTAGAAAAATTCAAAGACCATTTGTTGGAGAATTTCAAACCCATGCAGGAAGGAGATTTACACAAGTAGTTGTTTGAATTGGTCCAAGAAGGGTTCTTAATTGGCTATAAGGGCATATTTGAGATATTATTCTACTGTTTGAGAGGGATATTAGAAATAGTATTGGAAGGAAGCTCGATGAAGGGCTTGAAGCTAGAGATTAAGAGCAACACTTTGTCTGTTGAGACCATGAACATCGAGGAAAATTATAAAACTACCGCAGTTGGTTGAAGATAAAAATATAATGGAATAGGCTAAAATGAGCAGTACAAGTGGAGCGTGATACACCAAAATAATATACTGTTTTAAGTACGTATTTTATGCTTATTTTTGGTGATATTGTACTTTAAAAAATGGTATTTTCATATTTTTGTTGCAGATATATTATTTTTAGGCAATTCGAGTAAATGGCAAAAAAGACGAAAATTAAGGCTAAAACAGTGAATTTTGGGATTTTGGCGCATGATGCGCCGTTTGACAGAGAACTGGTGCATGATGCACCAGATTGACGCACGATGCGCCAGATTGACGCACGATGCGCCAGAGACGACTTTTTGCAAATTAAGGCGGTTCGAGACAAATTTTGCCCGAATTTTCAAAGGGACACTTGTTCTACACACCTATTGGAGCAATTCAATGCATCTAGACACTTTAGAAGATTCTTTTATGAAGGGATATGTCTCTTAGATCAAATGACATATTTTTTGAATTCAAAAGAGTTGACTTTTGGAGGGAATTTAGAATTAATTTTAAAGGAGGCATCCCAAAAATAAAAGAGAAGACGAGAAAGGGAGAGAGAAAGTTGGCGTGAGAGGCACAAAGAGAGAAGAAGAGATTTTCTTCTAAGGTTGTAAGAGGAGAGAGAAGGTGAGAAATATCTTCTTCATTACACTTCTAACAGAGAATTGTTTGAGATTATAAAGAGAGAAAGACATAGAGAGAACTTCTAGGGATTTGCTTGGGAAAGATTGTGAGATAAGTTGTCTTTTATTTCTTTTGTTTTGTAACCTTGTTTTTATATATGAAATCCAATATTTTGTCATATCCTTCTCATAAATTCTGAGTAGTCTTCTTTATCCTTCTCCCTACTTTGAGACATGATTTTGTGAAGAAATGATTTTATTTTCTACAGTTTTAAATGTTAATAATTTGTGATGATTTGAACTTCATTCTTCATTTACTTTTCGATCTGACCAATTGAAACGTTAAAACTTGTTGAAAAACATATGTTCTGAAAAGAGATATGATTTATATAACATAGGGAGAGTCACATTTGATTTCATGGGAGAATATGTCATCCATGAGATTAGGTGTAAATAAATAGGGAAATATACTTTGTTGGATGCAGAATTGAAGATTTTAAGGTGACAGATTAAAATCTCCAATTTGATACAGTTGATTGGAAACTAATGCGAGATTGTTAGCCCTCAGGTGAGGGGGTAGTGAGAGCTCTGGAGTGACAGTCAATATCCTCTCAATATAACCACGGAATTAGGGACCAAACTCTGGATTAATCAATGTTCTTTATAACACTCTGAAGAGGGTAAAGAATAGGATTATTCCTATTTTGCACAAAACAGTTTTTATATATATATTCAAATGATTTCAATTTCTTCACAATCCATATATTTATTGTAAAGGAGAATGATGTTTTCTTAAATTTGAACTTTCCGTCAAAACAAAAACTTTATTTAGTTTTTGTAATTTTACTTTTGAAAGTTAGTTTTTAGTTAGTTAACTTTGTTTTTCAACTGCATTTTATATAGCATATACCTTAGTAGTTAATATTCAAGCTTCGCACTTTACTTCTGTTTTTGTATTTTTAATTATAAAATAATTTCAAAAACTTATTTAAAGTATTTTTAACTTCCTTGTGGGATTGATATTTAGGACTTTATTAGAGCGCTTTATTACTTGAGCGATACGTATACTTGCGTTGATTTTAACGGGGATTTGACTGTTTAAAAAAGTTTTAAAAGATAAACTATTTTCATAAAATGTATTTTTATTGAGGTTATATTACATATTTATTATGTATATGCCGTGTGTAATTTTGTAATATTGAAAAATATTTATAAAATTAACACACTAAATCTACGCCTGCATCAGAGCGCCCTATGGAAATGCTATAACCACGGTGATACCAAAAACTTAAACAGTGTGATTTTATTATGAGGCTCCATGGGACAAGAGTAATGGGTCACGACAGGTGGCGAAATTTGAACGTCTTATAGAGACGGTGATTTAGGAAAAACAAACTAAGGGTTTATGTTTTTGTTGTGACAAGAAGTTTGTCCCAAAACACTATTGCAATGATTGGACCTTACATGTATTCAAACGTCTTATAGTGTGTGATGAGGAGGCACTGGGTTAAGAAACAAAGGAAGTTGTGGTGGAGGGGGAGGAGAAACACACTCATTTGGATGTGGCTGAAGTCTCATTGAATTGGATGATGGGATAAACACCGAACCACACTGAAACTTTGAGATGGATCAGAGAGAAAGACATAGTGTTATTGATAGATAATAGGCCACCCACATCTCTACTCACTTATTAAAGAAAGTGGGGCTTGAGATGGTTGACAGATAAATTTTGGAGTCAGTTTGAGAACGAGACATGTGAGAAGAGCACGAGAGTTTGTAGAGGGGTGATTTTTAACACTGCAAGGTATTTAGGTGGTGAAGGATATTTTTTACCTTGGATTGAGGGAGCACTGACATGATATTGGGCATGAAATAGTTACAGTCCTTAGAGGAGATTAAGATGAATTGGAAGCTCATGAAAATGGAGTTCCAGGAGGTAAACAAGATGTTTGTGCTTTGTGATGACCCTAATTTGTGCAAGATCTTGGTGACACTCAAGATCATTCTTAGGGAAATATAGAGTGCAGTGTGGGATTCTTGATCGATTTTCATAGCTTGGAAGAGACCTGTTACAGAATTGGCAGAGATTCCGACACCGATCCAATAATTCCTACAAAATGTTACAGAAGTTTTCTAGTTGCCACACAGATTGCTGCCTTGGAGGGAATACTAGCATGCAATAACCCTTAGACCGTGTGTTTCTTCCATTAGTGTACAACCATATCGCTTCTTTCACGTATAGAAAGATGGGATCAAGAGATTGATCCAAGAGAGGTTGGAGTTTCAAATCAGATAACCTAGGTGAGCCCTTTCTTTAGCTCAGCCTTGTTAGTGAAAAACAAGGGTGGGAGTTGGCAATAAGGAAGTAATACATCACAAATTTTCTATCCAAGTGATCGATGAACGATTGAAAGAGTTATTTGAGGCTGTGTGATTCTCCAAGCTTCACTTGATGTCAAGATACCATCAGATTTGGGGGTGGCTAACGGATGTGCACAAGATTGCATTTCAAATTTGTGAAGGTCACTATGAATGTTTGGTTAAATGAAGATGATTATTAGATTATGATGCAATGTGGGGGTTATATGAATTGATCCAACAACTGTTTCCTCTTCTCCATCTCAAGGAAAAATATGTCTTTTTGGAAGAGGAGTAATGTTAGACAGACACCTACCACACCATCTACCTCATGCTCCACTGAGTCGACACCGAGCCCACCAAAATAGTTTAAAGGCTTATATTAGGCGTAAGGATAAAAAATGGTAATTTAATCATTTTCTTAGTTATTTTTGTGGGGCATAAATAAAACTAATATGTTTAGTGTTAGGATTTGTGTGATTGTAGTCTTGAATCTAAGATTAAGATTTGAGAGAGATCGTCTGCCTCTCGAATTGTAGGTGTTTATCTTTATGTATTTAGATTGTGTTATTTTTTGTTGTTGAAGTAATATATTGTGTTTTTCCTAATTTTTCTTTAAGCTCTTCTCTTTCCTATCACACTGTTTGGAGTAGTGTTAGTGTACCAACTAACTTTGCATTTGTCTTGCTAAGTCATCTCATATGTGAGGTAAATAATAGAAGTTTATGCATTGAGTGCATAGTCACTTTTGGTTATTTTAGGTCATTTTTTCCCCTATTACTTTATTAAATGCCTGTCTGAACTTAAATTTCTCGTATGAAGATTTGAATTAAATCGATTTTTTAACCTTTATATGTTGTTTAGACTATATTTAGACTTTATTTTCTAATTAGATCCTCGTTAAAACGTGTCAAGTAACGTTATCTATTCTTGTGTGTGCAGGTGGATGGCTGCAACTTTAATTGATTTTTACATAAATGTTTTTGCTATATCGGTATGTTTTAACTAAACAAATATATCTCATTGTAACGCAGAAATTAATGATGATGTTATTGCTCATGAGATCCTTAGAACTGTTGAAATAAAAGAGGA
Organism: Phalaenopsis aphrodite; assembly: GCA_003013225.1. NCBI lineage: Eukaryota > Viridiplantae > Streptophyta > Magnoliopsida > Asparagales > Orchidaceae > Phalaenopsis > Phalaenopsis aphrodite. Next base: position 88,677 of record NEWO01000838.1, read on the forward strand.
TGTGCATTTAGAAGAAATTTATCCTAGTCAAATACCAAATTTTAACATTAAATCCTAGCATTGTAAGATGGGTTCACAAGATTCGAATTTAAGCTTTATCTATAATGTAAGCTGCTATTTTTTCTCTATTGCCTAAAATTTTATTTGATTGGTGTGATTACATGGTTTCTGTGATTCGTTACATTAATGCTTCAAGTCTTTCTTTTTCTCTTGTTTAACAAATTAAGGATTTGAAGCATGGTATGAACTAGTATTCATAGCTCCTAGAACTATTGCACTTTATCTGATTGGATGTAAATATCTTTTGCATGGTGCTATGTTATGGTGCTCGCTTGTGCTGCCTGTGGTAGATTAACCTATTAAAAGTGTCCTGCATGAATATTGTTTTTGCTAACTTCAAGCTTCGAAAGATGCCTATTTTTTTATGATGAAACGCAGAAACCATTAACATATTATTGTCAAATCCCCATCTTTTCTATGTATATCTAAGCGTGTATTCAATTGATCCAGTAAGGATGGATGGCAATGCAGATTGAAATTTCTGAGCTTATCAGCTGTGTTCTTCTTATATTGTGACTATGCTTACTGCGACTGGAAACAGTAGAAGCTCGGGGATGGAGCAAAAGAGAAATATTCAGAGAGTTAAATTCTTGAATATGTTTGAATAAAATAACACAAACATGCTATGAACTTACAGTTTGTAGAAGATAAACTGGTTTTGATCCTTTCCCTTTGAGCCAAACTTCTTGATTCCAAGTTTTAATTCCACAATTAGTACTGCTACGCTAAATAATGTTTGCCATTTGTACGATTGACATAATTTATATTTATTTAGTCATCTTTTACCTTGTCTTTTAGAAAGTATTATCTGAAACAAGAAGCCTCTTGTTGATGAAGGGATTGTTTGGGATAAATTTCTCATTACTTGGTTTTTCAGACCATTACCACCCTTCAGATATGATTTTCTTGTTAATTTTTTTAAAAAAAAATTATGGCAACCAAAATTGCTAGTGTGGTGTAGCTGCGAGGTAACTGTTGGTTAACTCTTTCAAATTGAAAAATATTTACAACAGCATAAAAAAAATAATTTCTTTTATGGGCTCTACTGTTACTTTTAAAAAAGCTACAGCGGCCTCAAAGGCACCCTAAATTATTTGATCCAATATTTTATGGCTTGTATCATCTAGAGCTTTGATTCTGGTTACCTTAATTATTTAAAAAATTTCTTTAGTTTTAAGTTGGATGTAGTTCTTTGCAGAGAACATAAAACATTTAATTACCACAAGAATGCTCAACTTATACAACTTTTTTTTACTTTTTTATTATTTCAGCACTTTCAATGATTCAGTATGAATAATCATGTTGGAAGGAAATCTAGTGCCGAATAAAAAAAAAAAGAACTCATTGGAACTGATAGATTTTTTTATCTAATTTATTTTTTGGGAGAGGCTTGTGGGATTTTATTTCCAAAGTTAAAGAATAAGATGATGGAATTTTACTTATGGGCCATCTCACTTTTCAATTCTCAATCTTGTTTTCATTTTCAAATTCCCTTTAATGTTGAAAGAACTCCACTTGAAGACTAATCCTACATTCCCAAATGATTCCTAAAACCTCCGCAGCTTCTCTTGACAACAGAATATAATTCAAGTATTATTTCATTTAGTAGCATTTTTTTACTTAAGTATTTGAATGATCTAAAGACAAGTTGTAGGAGTTTATTTTTCATTCTCAACTTGTCTAGGAAACTTTAAAATTAGGCAGCCTCATGGTGCGTTTTCTATGCTTTTAACTTTGAACATACATGCATAAAGAAGGGTTGAACTCCACAATAGTATTTGATTAATCGTTTGTGATCAATTTAGTTTCATATTTTTCTAATTTATTCCCCCAATCATACAAAATTGATTCAAAATATTTTGGACGGACTATGTAACCAAGGGAATAAATTCAAATCAATTTTCTATCACAGTTGTTAGAAGATGGATCATTTGGATCGATTTTGTTTAGTCATGACTCATGGGACTAAATTGATGAAATATGATACTTCGAAACTAAATTTGTCATAATGAATAGTTGGGGTCTTAATTGGTATATAATCTTATAACAAGCCTTCAAAATTTAATGAGATGGATGTTGAATATAATATGCAATAGATATTTATTAACTAATTGAAACAAACTAAATGCTTTTGTTTTTTCAGTTCTCGGCCTATCAAATAATTCTAACGTAAACATAACTTATAAGTTACAAGTTCATAAGAGATTTAGCATGCATCACATTGATTCATATGGAGTTTTTGCTTTTTGAATGCTAAGTATATTTCTTGCCATAGGTATTGGTTTTTCACAAGGAATCAACATGGATCGGCGCAATCTTTTGGATATGCCTTTTAATAGTCCTTGGCAGGTAACTTGTTTTCAACTTTCATATTGCTTACGCTTATTCTAGTCTGCAGCATCTGAATCTGATTATATGAATGTGGGGTGATCATCATCATGGTCTTCATCATGAGCCTTAGTATTTGTGCTTAACTTTATGAATCCTCATTCTTATTTGCGCCTATTAAATTCTGCATGAGTTGATTTAGATTTAATTTATTTCCTTAATTTTGACTTTAGTTTTACAAAATTTTGTCCATCTAACATAAATTTCCATTCTTTCTCATTTAGTCTTGGGATCATAATTGGATTTGGGTTCAATAATTCCTTACTGATGTAGCATTGTCCTATTCATAATTATGCATAAATGGCTGGATTTGTTGTGTTGAGCTTATCATCAATGTGTAGTGTAGGATGGGATGTTTATGTGTAAGGGGCATGTGGAGTTGGAATATTCAGCATTTAACTTAACATGAGCCGGATTCCTAATGATTCCAATTAGTTTAAGCTATTATTTTTTGAGAAGCAAATTCGGTTCTCTTTATAGCATCTTCTATAGTGGATTGAAGAACCTTACACATTGCGAGTATAGGATCAGGTTATTAAAAAATGGTAGATCAAGAGTTATTATATTAAAAGGCTTCAGTGGACACTTTTGTTAGATCTATATGAAGTTGAAGGTGCTCCACTCCAAGGTGCTCTACTCCATTTTTGTAATTAATCGTTAGTATTAGGATTAGCAATATGTTTTATGATCGTGTTATGCCAAAGGCATCATTATCAAACCAAAATATATTCGAAAGTGCTGGAAGATGCAAAGAAGCAGTCATCTTCTTCTTCTTAAACACTAAAGGTCGAATTTCCAAAAATAGTTGTAAATAAATATGTATTTTTTGTAACATTGAAAATTTGGCATTTGCAACATACTTCAAATCCGAAAAAGCCATAACATCAAAATATATAGGATTCATTTGCACATGCGATTCTATAATGCATTATATACCAGATTATTTATAAATGTTTACCTTATTATGACATTTTTTTAAAGTCAAAAAGAAATAGTCACAATTCAGGAAAAAAAATGCACCATTTAAATAATTATGATAGATAGTATGAAAACAGAATATAGTATTACTAATAAAAATTACATTTCAATCTACACGCAGTTGTGAAAAAAAAGCCATGTAGCGTTCTAAAAATGAAGAAAAAAATGCTTTATGTACATTATATTAATGGGAAGAAAAACATATAAAACAAAAAAAAAAACTTCAATCTATGATGGTAGAATAAAAGAAAAATAAGATAAGAAGAATTATTGCCTAGAACTTGAATAATAAAAAAACAAAGACATTGAAGTTTGTGGTGATTAATCATGTTAAAACAAAGCACCAAGTATAAAAAAAAGGAAAAATTTGCGGAGTGGTAATAATTTTTGCAGATTGCCAAGGTTTAAAAGCTGCTTGTCTGAGGATGTTTCTACCAGAACACACTTGATTTGAATTTCTCAAATGATTATAAGGTTCTGAGGCAACATGCTGGATATATTGCAAATGAAGATTTCATTCTTGACCAGAACCTTCTTTATTCTCTTGAGAGCGACTTAATTTCTCCCCTTATTATCTTGTCCTTCATTTTATTTTGGCTTTTGCTTTAGTAAGAGATGTTACAGCCTGGCAAAGAGGAACTAAAACATCTTTGGATCATGAATCATGGTAGATAGTGAATCTAATGTTATTTATTATAATTAATTTTTCCAGTTTTCAATTAAGCAGATCATTTTTTCTGGTTTGGTTTCAGTCATATACATTAATATGGTGCAGAAGGGAAGCACAAAAATGCTGCAGCTTGTATTCTACCCTAAGATTAATCACATTAGAAATTCGGTATTTGTTGAAAGTAGCTATATTTATCAAGCCTAGCAATAGAAGATAGATGCAAGAAGCAAGATAATTACGGTTTTATTAGTTATATATATATATTTTTTTGCTGATTGAAGCTTGAAGCATTCCTATAGAAGATAGGTAGAAATGCTATTTTTGCTCAACAAGTGCTATTCAATAAACACGTGCCATTTTGGGACCTTTTTCAATCGAGAGAACTGAAAATGAACCATTTCTGATTTAAATTTAAACGAACACTGCATTTTTATTGTTGGTGATTGTTTGGAGAGTAATTTTTGAATAGAATAATAAAAATTTAGCTTTTTGCCATCAATTTATTGAGAAGGTCCAACTTCATTCTTATCATGCCTTACCAAGTGAAAACAAAGAAACTTCATACTTCTCACTAAAGAATTTGCATATCGGCAATTTTAGCCTTGTAGGTCTACGATGCACTTGTATAGTGTATCTGTTGAACATTTGAAAGAAATTTTTGTGGTAGGTATCATGCAAGTGTTGTGGAGTTAGTAGCCTAAAAGATTGCCTCTATGGTTTTTGTGCATATATAGACGAGCTGTGTTCTATATATATATATATATATATATATATATATATATATAATATTAAATAGAAAGTAGGATACATATGGTTCCAAAAAGATTGTGTGGAGGGCCCAAGCATAACAATCACATTAAATGGTTCCAAAAAGAGAAAATACAACAAAATACATGAGAGACCTAAAGAAAAAGACCAAAAAGTGCTAAAATACGAAGTATTGGGTAGCTAGAGAGCGACCCAATTTTGTCTTGCCTCTGCCTCTAGTTCTAGGGAAGGAGCCAGCTAATAAATTGATAAGATGAGTGTCATTGCGAGTAGTAAAATAATATATATATATATATATATATATATATATATATATATATATATATATATATATATATATATATATATATATATATATATATATATATATATATATTGAAAGCCCAAAAAGACTATTATATTAAATAGAAAGAAAGATACATATATAATATGTGGGAGGGTCCAAGCATGACTTCATGTCCACACAAAAACCACAAATGGTTCCAAAACTAGAAAAAAACAGGAAAATACATTAGATACATAAATAAAAAACTTAACAGTGTCGAAATACATAGTATCAGGTGGCTAGAGAGTGACTCAATTTGGTCTTGCCTCTGTCTCTAGTTCTAGGGTAGCAGGAAGCTAAGAAGCTGGTAGGATGATTGTCATTGTCATTAGTAACCAATGTATCATCCAATATGTTCCCGAGTTGGAATCGGGCTTCATTCTTCTTCTTCCTCCTGGAATAGACCTGTCATTCCTCTTCCGAAGAATCAGTCTGATGGAGTGGTAGAGCTGAAGCAGAAGGATTACCAACCGTAGTACCCACAATTGGTTCTTGTATATGTGAAGTATGAGTTACTTCTGCACCGGATACTTCCTGAAGAAGTGGAGCTACGAGGCTCTCCTGATTATCAGTTTGAACACTATCATTTGTAGCTAATAGTCTATCATTATTGTTTTCTATGGGGTTTGAAAGTGTCAGCATCAAATCACTCGAAGTAATAGTAACAACAGTGTCATGGGGGGTTCCACAGGGGCAACAAACACCTTTTATCTGGTAGTATCCTCCCCAGGTGGAACTAAAATGCCCAGAGCAATGGGGTTAGACCCATCCTTATTCACTTGAACCTTAGATTTCAAATTTGGATGAAACTTGTGGTATTTATCAAGGACATGACCAAACATCTTACAGTGGGTACAATATGGGGGTCTGTGCTCCATGACGATTTGTTGTCAATAATCATTATGGGTCGTACTCAACCATACTTCAGTAACATCAAGTAAAATAATATCCATTTCCATAAGTATTCTGGTCACCGAGGTTCTGGTTAGGTTGAAAGTAGACAGATCTAACTTTTAAAGGATCCCCAATGATGACTCTAATAGAGTAGAGAACTTGATGGTGAAAAAAAATGCAGCTTGAGACCAGGTAAACTAAATCATACCGGCACAGTGGTAGTTTCATGATTTGGGTCGAAATCCATTTACCACTTGAGTAGTTTTATAGGTTTACCAGCAATGTTAAGATATTTTTTGGAGAAAATCCGAGTGTAGTCTTCAGACACAGTTAACTGAATCAAAACATGTCTCCCATTCATGAGCCTCACTTTCCACCTTCTTGCTAATTTGAGGTAATCAAAACTTTTCTTGATAGCCTCTATAGGTGGGTGTCTCCACTGAAATTTCCCAATGAGTGCAAACTTGAATTTGTCAGTCAGGGTTGAAATTTCTTACTCAGAGAAAAAAAGTGTTGTCTTCCCACATTTCCTGCTTGCATTCTTAATAAAAGGGAAGTCATATGTACTATCACGATTCTCCTTATAACTTGAGGGGAACACAACTGTCGTCTCCCCTGAGGATTACCTACAACGTCGGCAAATGAGGTTTTGTCAGGTTCAATCGAAGAAGAAGAAAGCTCCATCACTGTAAGGAGAAGCCCTACAAGTCGGGCAGAGGGCCAAAGAGGTTGGGGCGCTGCGCAGGAGACAGTAAACCGCAGATGAGCTCGACAGAGTTGAAACCTCAGTTCGACAAAAGCCGCGCAGAAGAACCGCGGCGAGACGACGCCGCAGAAGCAGGAAACGGAGCCGCAGAGCGCGATCGGCCCTACAGCGAGCAGCGAGCACAGGCGCAGCTCGACGAAGCAAACGACGGAAACAGAGGAGCGTGCCCCTTTTCTTCTACAAGAGTGGAATTACAGCAGCAGAGAGGCTAGGGTTTGTCGTGAGGCGAAACCCTAGCAAAGTTCGATGTATATAAATATATATATATATATATATATATATATATATACTATTTATTTTTATTTTTATTTTTTGGAGTGCTCTATTTTATTAAATTCACAATGTTCAGCTTTCTGGGTCCCTTCCAGCGCAGCCCAAATTTTGCACAAGCCTCATTGCATTGAGATTCTTGTTGATTGATTCTAATTTGCATTATGCCCCATTTCTATTCAAGCTGCATTTGAATTCAGGTTGAATCAGGGTTGACTATTTTCAGTATTTGAGCTATGTTAGTTTAGTCAACAAAGATCACGGAAGATTGTCTGATTCCTAAGCATGATTGTTTTAATTTTTTTTGGATTTGTTATATAAAATGAGTAAGAATATAGATAAAGACATAACTTTTAGCTGGTCAATGGAATGGAGAAATGACTTGGTAGTTTCTTGCAATAAAAGAATGTCATGAAGACTCAAAGAGATAAGTATAATAAGACTATAGTTATGAAATTGATTTTATATGAATTTGAGGCCTTGAGAACTAATTAAATCATTGTTAGTGCTTGCGCCAGCACCAGAAGTTTTAATATGCATGAATAAACAGTACTTGGATGAATGGATTAATAAATGATTATATGAGATTGTAGGATGCACTGATATGAATGCGGGGACACATACACAATACTACACTAAGAGAGGATGTCTATTTTTGAAAATTTAAAACATAGACACAAATATAGAAAGATTTTATAACTTATATATCCTATAAATTAAAAATAATGCATATTAATTCAAATTTGATAAACATAAAATGGGTCAACAAATTCTAATATTATACAAATTAAAAGAAATAATAATATTTAATAAAACTAAAACATGAATAAAAACTTTTTGTGCCTTTCATAAATCATGATGGCTAGCAAAGAAAGCAATAGATTAAGGAAAATATTAAGAATAATTAACTTTTTTAACTTCATTGATTTATTAAATTCTATATTTAGTTAAGGTTTCTAACATTTTAACTTGGTTATTCAAGACAATTGCTTAACGAATGTTCGAATTTATTTATTTTTCTGATTAAATGTATAACATATTTGTCTGGTATGTGTTTGATGTATGTTACACAAGTAATAACTAAATTTTAATAATAATAATAATAATAATTGAATAGGCAGTAAGGGATAAGCGTCTCTACGATTTTAGGAGTTTAAGAAGAGATCCTTTGCTTCAAACAAACTCAGAGGGAGAGGAAGAGGGAGAGCGAGAGATAAAAGAAGGAGAAAAAAGAAAAAGGAGAAGTCTCCGTGAGATTTCCATGCGAGGGAGAAGGGCGACACTTTCGTGTGCGCAAGAAATGTTGAGTGGCGCCTCTGGGAAAGAAAGGAGAAGGTGAGGTAAGTGCCTTTGTGCGTGAAGTGGAAACGCAACCTCAACAACTACTTTGCGGGTTAGAGCAACTTCAATGCGAAGAAAGAAGAAAACAAAGGAGAAGAAGTTGAATGGTTCAGTGCACGGAGAATTAAAGTGGCGGGGTAGATTCAAGCCTTAGCCTGAGGGAAGAGGAAGAAATCACACATCCTAGTGTGCAGGATAGACGACTCGAACAATTGCAAAGATGGTTTAAGGTCAGTTAGGGTTTATTTACATTAATTTATGAATTTAAAATGTACGTTTAATTATGAAATGTTAATAGTAAGTTTAATTAATTGAAAATTTTGAAGTATAAAAAACACAGAATAATTGGATTGGATAGAGGAATGTTGGCAATATTGGAGGTAAGGGTTTGGTGTTTCATTCATGTACGTTATTTTAGTCACTAATTAACTGTTAATAGTAAGTTTAATTAATTAGAAATTTAGAAGTATAAATAACATAGAATAATTAGATTGGATAGAAAAATGTTAGCAATATTGGAGGTAAGGGTTTGATGTTTCATTTATGTAAGTTATTTTAGTTTACTAATTAAATGTCAATAAGTTATATCAAATTCTATGAATTAATCATGGTGATTATAACTTGTGAAGCAATTGAAATAAAAGGTAAGGGAGATTGAAATCATTGTTTGTGCAAAAGAAGAGGGGATAAGGAAGTAAGGCTCGAGTTTACTTTTATTAACATTGTTAAAGAAAAAAAATTATTTATGAGCAATTAATTATGATGAAATGTAAAACATAATTTATAGTCAATATAACAAGTTAAAAATTTGGAAATGATCATTTCATAGGTGTGGTCTTTTGAGGCAAAGGTGAGTAATTGCTTTCTTATTTGTTTTAAATTGAAGAATTATTTAAAACCGATTTGCATTATTATCTTAAAAATACATGCTTTTCTTATTACATGTGCATATTTGAAGTTAAAAAATCTTTAAAATGAAAGTAAATAAAACAAGAAAGGGTAAATCATTGTTCGATGAATTTAAATGGATGTGATAAAAGGAAATGAAACATAAATGATTAAGTCAATTAGGATTTATCTCCTCATGGTATTAGTTGTGGGATATTATTGTACCAGTGCACAAAAAAAAAAAAAAATAGAAATGGTAATGGTGTAATGAGGGTACTTACGGTTATAAATTTTTAGGTTGCCCAAACGTGCAACTTTTTGAAGATATCGTTAGGTATGGCGGTGGTCTTGATATCATTTCTTAAAAGAGTTAGGAATGAAATTACTTAATTTGAAATGGAAATAATTAATTAAAAATGAAAACTTATAATTTGATTAATTAATGAACCATAATTTTTTGGGACATTCAATTTACTGTATAATAAGATTGTACTTGCTTACAAAGTGGTGATAAGTATACTGTTCAAATTAATTATTTCTTTTAGGCAAAAGTCTTGATTGATATGTCTGATATGTGAGATTTGGTTTACAAGAGGAATAATACTTATACTAAATAGTAGGATATTTGTTAAGGTTCTAGTCTTTAATACTGTTTGTTTTCGAGTAATACTGGATTGTTGGTTGAATTGTGATATTATTTTACTTTCATACTATGTTGTTTCTTTGGTTGAATTTGATTATTCTTTAGTGTATTTTGTGGTTTTTTAGCGACACTGTTATTTTTTACCCCCAATTAATGAACTAAGGTAAAAGGGCAATTTTATAATGTGGCACCGCCACCTACCGCATCTCACCTACCGCTCACCTACCACCCACCTACCTCACACCTACCTCCCACCTACTACCCTCTTGCTTCTATAAATAGAGAGGGTGTGAGGACTAGGAGAGCAAGGGGAAGAAATCTTAAGCTATCACAAAGGAGGAGAGAATAGCTAGAGAGTTAGAGAGGAGGAGAGCATCTTGTGACCTTGTATCAAGGTGTCGCTTGAGAGGGAGGTCATAGAAGGAAGATGAGGGCTCATCTCTATGTATAAGCTATGTATTCTC
>NEWO01000838.1:113577-127655 GCA_003013225.1 Phalaenopsis aphrodite
TTCGTTGGTCAATCACATAAACCGGGCTGGGAGTTGCCCTCCCTTGATTGCCTTGCAGGTAGCCTTATACTTTATGTTGAATGTCACATACATAATGTTGATAGTTGCCTACGGATGTCTCTTGAGAATTTGTTCGGGCTTCAGTCCTGATTTTGAGTCCACTCCACAACTTGAAATTCTTACACTCAACCCTAAGATTCTATATGAGCTATTTAACTTATTTCACCTGCTCTTTTTTCCTTGAGTTTTGTTTAAACATTTGAATATTATGTTTACAATGCTAATCTTTTAGTAGCAACATCGAAGGCGGCATGTATGCACTGTCACTTTTTTAATGACATTTTTCTTTTACTATACCTTACAACATGTTTTACTTATGCATAATTTAATATACCTAAAAAGACCTTTAGGATAGTGAATGGTAGGCCACCTATTCAGGAAGAACCCTACGACAAGCCCCGAGACCCAACAATAATTCCAAGTTCAAACATAAACCATAAACCTGAAACCATCACAATAAAGGGTTTAAAAAAAAGCTGCAAGTGGATGGAGGAAGACTTAAGATGACAATCAAAACTCAACAGTGAAACAGATCTACCTTAGTTGAACTTTCCTTAGCTTAAATAACATAAAACCTTAGGATTTTGAGGTCGTTCATATAACACGATATAAATCCTCGCTTTATCTTTATGTCTTTGCACAATCATGTTGTGCAATATAAGCTCTAACTTTTTTATGATTCTGAGGTTGTTCGTTCGGTACGACGTAAACTCTTCTATCTTTCTAGGTTATTTGCATAATTGCATATTGTGCAAGTGTAAGCTATAAATTTTAAATAATTGGCAGGAGTAAACATTAAATAATAATATCATTTCCAAAATATAAAGCTAAATAATATGATAGTCTAGAAAGTCAGCGAGGTTCACCTCAAGATCTGTGGCGTCCGGTACTTCTCGCTCCTTTGGATTCCGAAAATAGTTTTTTTCTACTTGATCCATTCCTACTAAACTTTTCTTATAAGCAATCGTGAAAACTTAACTTTGAATTCTTGAAGACGAAATATCTGATCTTAATCGAGAGTTTTCCTAAGTGACTTCAGTCGCTTGAGATGTAATTAACTATAGGGGTTTGCCCTTATAGGAAATTAAGAACCTAGGTAATGTAAACCCTATCTCAGCTTTATATTAGATAGATGAATTATTGGTCATAAATTTCACAAACTAAATAGATATCATAAATTTCTTAGTTTAATTGCTTGAGCCTACCAACAAGTAATATGCTTATCTCTTGGGGTAGTGTATTACTTGTAGTATTGTACTCAGCTACTAAATTATTGCAAGAATGAGATCTATTCGGCCTCATGTTTCAAATTTAGGATATTATCTTCAAAATATATGTATGTGCACATTTCACGAACCCCACCTAAACATACTCTGAATACTAACACATATAAACAATAAATTACAAGCATCCTAAATCTTAAATATGAAAAAAAATGTAAGCTAAACTTCACACAAACATGTATCATGCAAAATTTTAGCATGTTCCATAAAATTTTCTCAAAAAAAAATTATAAACTTAATCTAAAAATTTAATGGAAGAAATCTAAAAAAAAAAAAAACCTTTGTAAAACATTTACAATGAGTTTTTGGCATAGAGAGACAGAGAGATAGAGAGAGAGAACAAGTGAAACAAACAAACGAGGGTTTCACCTCGCTATTTCGATATAAAACAGAAAACCGTTCGAAAACCGGCGAATTTGTTAGTTAATTTTTTTCTTTTACTGAGTTTCAGCCTACATTTCTGTCACAACAAGTAATTTATGAAACCAATTAAAAATCCATCAATTTTTCAGCCACAACACTCCACCTGGGACTTTAATTCCATCAACGATTGTGTGGAAATATGATGTTTATGTCAGCCAAAGATATTCTCTTCCAATTTTCAGTTGATATTTCAACTCCCAGATTTTTTGATGATAAGTCAATTCACATTTCGTCGGCTTTCAATCATAAACTATATGCTTCCGATTCAGCCGCGCGTTCAGTCGTAAATAAGCAGTGGAAAATATCAGCCTGCTCTATATTTCAACCTAATAACAAGTATTGTTCTGGCTTGCAAAGTCAAACCAGAATTAATTCCCTCTGTTTGCTAGCAAACCGAATCTCTCCCTCTTCCTTTCTGGAGAAGAAAAAATGATACTCCAAACTATGTAGTTGCTGTAATTTTCATGTTTCACATGGGCTAAAAATAGATGCATTGCATTGTGCTAAACCAACGTTGAATCATAGTTTTGAAGCTGCCTGATTGTCGCTGTCGAAGAGTAGATAGTAACAACGACATGCCCTGAAGCCTACCTGGCAAGCATGGAAAAGTTTTCTGTTCGGATTCCTGACGTAGCTCTACATGCAGACTCCAATAACATGTCGTCACATGTAAGTTACGCATCTCACAAATAAGTTACGCATCTCGCATATAACACAATAACACATGAGAATATTCCTCTTGTGTTATTCATGTGCTATTGTATGTTATTCATGTGTTATTGTGTTCTGGGAATATTCCTAGTGTTATAATAATACAATAACACATCAATAACAATTGAATAACATACAATAACACTTAAATAACACGGGGGGTGTGGTACTGGGCCGATTTTTTTTTCTTCTCTACGTGTGGCGTGATTTCATGTGTGACGTGATTTCATTGCACTCTGCATATAACTCTACGTATGGAGTCCTGATGTAATATTTTTTTCCAAGAAGAGAGTGCAAAGCAAAATGAAGGAAGAGCATTTACATGTATACCAAGCAATTCTTATATGTAAATTGTGAAATACAACTTTTTCAATTTTCTCATGCATAGGTTATGATACCAAAGTGTTATAACTATAAATATGAAAAATTTAATGTTCGACATGTAAATACATAAAAATTATGTGTTGTGTATGTAAATTTTCCTTTTTTTTTAATTTGTAATTTATGATTGCAAGGATTTGATTATTCCAAAAAAGAAAATTGAATTAAATTAAAACCCGAATAAAATTGTATATTTATGGACTAAATGCACATTACCTATTCTTTTTACCTTTTTATTTTGTAGGATTTTACTTGTTCTAATAGCACGATGATTTCCAAAGAAATATTAAAGCAACAATGAAAATGCCGGCCTTTTTGTATTTATTAGGTCCAGGCTCATTTAGAGAAGAAAAATTAATAAAAAAAGACTCCTGAGTTACTACATAGGGAGAAAAGTTATTACAAAATTACATGTCTTATTTTTTAGACAAGGATCTGAATTAAATATCACAAAATCTTTTTGACATTTACATAATCATGAGATGTATGATTCTAGAGAAAACTAGAAGAAGGAGAGCAATCCAAGTAACTCTAGAAGACTCCAACACATTTTGGAGAATATTAGAAGGAAAAGCTCCAAGGAGAACTCAAGAATAACCTAAAAAGATCTAGGGCTATGTATGTTTATAAGAGAATGGTGCATAACTATTTAAAAACTAGACTATTCTAATATAATTTAGAAAATTTCTTTAGACTTGGAGGGGACTATAAATAGGCTTCAATGCTCTTCTAGGACTTTAAAAACTAGACTCTAGAGTGTTTTGTGCTTTCAAGTCCAGGCGTTGTGAGTGTTAGGCTGATTTAGTGTCATAGAAGAGCATTGAAGCCACATTGGTGACTTGAGATAAGTTAGTCCATGACAACTGGTATCAGAGTCAGGTTGGAAGGTATGACAAAGAGTATAAAAGAGCATGTCTTGGACTCCAAAGCCACAAATATGGAACAATTGCAACAAGAATGAGATAGCAAGGAGCAATAGATTCTGCTGCATCCAAACCACATGGGACGTCGAAGGTGCTCATACATGGCTTTGATTCACATCTTGCTCGATTAGAGGAGGCTATGAACAATATGGAGGCGTAGATAGAGAATTTAGGCCAAAAGGTAGATGGCTTTAAGGAGGAGAACATCATCATCTATTCCACAATCAAAGATATGATGCTTCAACTAGAAAAATCCTTGAAAGACCAATTAATAAAGATGTGAGAAGATCTAATGGAGGATCTCCTCAATGTACAACGATCTCATGAAGAAGAGGTCAACAACTTACGTGACGACTTAGAGGAGATACATGAAGACATTCCACTATTTAAAAAAGTATTAGTAACATCCACAAGCAATCATTCCTTAGAAAGCCAAACACATCGAAGTACCAAAACCTACAAGTTTTGGGAGAGCTAGCAACGCAAAATAGATAGACAGTCCTATGGGGACTCAACCAATACCTTGGAGCGATGGGGATTATGAATGACGAGACATGAATACAATTTGCAATTCTTTATCTCTCTGACATCGCTATCACTACAGAAAATTGCTTGATTAGCGTCGGACATGTCTGATACTAATCAGCTCTTTTTTTATGTTAATCTTGATTAGCTTCAAATTAGCGTAGAAAAAAATTGACGTTAAAATAAGCATCATTAATTGATTTTATGTTGACATTTGCATTGAACTTTTAATAATGTAAGAATTAGCATCACCAAAATCCATCACTAAAAAATTACATCGCAATTTTCAACAATGCTAGGGTAACAGTGCAATATCATCAAAATAAGCCGACACTATTTTGCTTCGGCCACTTTAGCCAAATTAGCACTGGCCATGACCAACATTAATTAGTGCCGCCCTACTTTGATGATATTGCGTCGTTTTAGCGGTTGCATGTATCATATGCTGATTGTAGGCTTTATCGTCGGAATATTTTGAAGCTAATCAGATGCAAACCTCTAAAAAACAAAATAAAATAGCAAAACACCCAGATTTTCACACACCTGCAAATAACAACAACAAGTAACATAACAGGACAAGAAAACTCCAACATATTTACACAAAAATATCAAATTTAATTAAAAATAGACAGATTAAACTGTTTAAAGCTCTTGACATAAGAATCAAAGTTTGTCCATGAAGAAATAAAAAAAATATATATAATTTGTGTCGGAGGAACAAATCAAACACAAAATAAAAATCCTAAGCTTCATCGCCAACATAAGTCTGACCCTCCTCCTTGACCACACACATGTTGACTGCAGTGATGATCAAGATTCTTCATCAGACGTGCCAGATTATCTGCAACAATCTACTATCCTTCA
This sequence comes from Phalaenopsis aphrodite, assembly GCA_003013225.1. NCBI lineage: Eukaryota > Viridiplantae > Streptophyta > Magnoliopsida > Asparagales > Orchidaceae > Phalaenopsis > Phalaenopsis aphrodite. The sequence continues at coordinate 118,748 of NEWO01000838.1, forward strand.
TGCACCTATCGAAACTCTTCATTCTTCACATCACAAGTCTAGAAAGCTCCTCATGTTGAACCTGTAACGAGTTGAGTGCTCGGCCTTGAATGTTATCCTGTTTGTTCCTAGTTCATACACACTCCCAATCTTCTTCCTCGTTGCCTGTGTCCACAACTCAAAATCAAATTGAGCAGTGGTGGAATGGCTGCCAATGCTGCTGGTGGATGACGATGTCTGGTTAGCCATTTCCCTAAGTATCTCCCAGAGCTGCTCATACTCCTCCTACAAGACAAAATTAAAACATTAATTTGCACTTCAATATTTGTTGGCATATTAATAAACTCATAAAAATAGAAAATTATATTATTTTTAACTTACATTGACTCTCCAAGGGTGCTCGATAACCATTGTTGTGTGTACGTACGCTGATGTGTGAGGACATACAACTCTGCAGTGAATAGCTCTCGGTCAAGCTCCTTGACCTGCATACATGATCACATAAATATAAGAGTCAATAAATATATAAATTTGTAAGCTTTTCCATTTTGAGATAATCATACCAGTCTCCAGTAATGCTCTATGTGGGAGATCAAACCTTTAATGTGGAGTGTGACCCCTCTAGCTCACTCTGTCATTTGATTCTGCTGATTTGTTTGTCTCTTCCTTTGGTACTTCGGAGAGGCCAATGCTTGGTTCAACTCAGTCCAAACTTCCACTTCAACCCACAAGGGCCTCTTTCCCTTCTTCCGCGTTGTAATAAACATGTCCCCGAGCTTATGGTTAGCATGAATCTCAAAAACCCGTTGGATCTGCTGTTAATTTTCTAGCAACCAATAAAAAACCTCTACAAATTAGAAATTATGTAAGTTAGATTAGTACGAAAAGGTAGGAAGTAGAATTCATTTTTAAATTAACATATTATGCTTCAAACTCCCTAAAGTACTTATCCTGAGTCACAATTGGGATCTGATTCCATGTAAGAAATGGTTGATCGTACCTACTCTGGTTGATCTCTGTGATTTGCGACATGGGTGTCCTGAAAGGTAGAACCTATAATTGAAACATTAGTTAAATTATTAAATAGAATAAAATTTGAAACTAATTTACTGTCGAAAATATATTTGACTTACAAATCACCCTCTAACATAATATAGACTCTGTCGTCGGTGGTGTTAACCATATCAGATGCAGGAGTAGATGGGCTTGGCTCATCGGATGAGAAATATGAGCAGAAATATGGTGTAAGAGTGGGAGGTGGTGCCTGTAAGGGACCTGATGCGGGAGGAGGGGCAACAAAAAAGATCGCCATAGTGTCTACATGACTGACGTACATTTTAGCACCAATGATGACCTTCTTTAGCCTCTGATAAGTGTACCCCAAAGTCCCCTGAATGCAAAGTCTCTCTAGGGGTGGTGCACCTTCCATCTGTAGAAGAAAAAAAAATAGAATCACTTAGTAAGATTAGTATGTAATAAAAGATAGAAAAGTAAAATGAGAACACTGTAGAATGTTGATGCACATCACACTGCTGATACTCTGCCTAATTCCTACTATTGTTCAAGTCATTGTTGCATTGTAGAGCCAACAGCTTGTCTCCCCTTGATACACCTTAAATTAACTTATTTTTAATATACATTTAATGTTCATTTTATGCACATTTTTTATAATATTACACATTAAAAAAAAGTATTTTGCATGTATTTGGTTTTAGGTACAAGAAATGGATCTTTAGAGAAAATGAGGGCAAAATTGAGCAAAATGACACAACTTCATATTGCATCATAGCGCGAGCCTTTGGCGCCATAGCGCCCTAGAGTGGCACCATAACACCAAAAACTGTTTCTCTAGAAGATGCAAAAAATTTGGATGGATTTTGAAGGGGTGCTTGAAGTGACCCTTGGTTATTTTCAGAGATCTATTAAAAAGGGTCAATGGCTGAATGAAAAAGGAAACTTTTAGGAGACTTTTAAGAGAATTAGAGAGTCTATAGAGGGTGTGTGAATTCATATTTGAGAGATTTTGTGTAAGAGAAGAGAGACTTTGATTGTGTAAGAAGAGTGTGGAGACTGCTTGAAGAAAATTTTAGTGATTGCTTGGGGAGAAGACATAAGATAAGTACTTTGTATTTGTTTTTGAGTTTGTTGTTAAGACTTGTCTTTCAAGACAAATCATGCGTTTTTTTTTATCTCCATGAATTATGAGTAATTTTTCTTTGTTTGTCCTTGCATATGAAAATTAACATGTGGGATGACAAAGATTTAAATATTTCTTTTTAAAAAAAAAATTGTGATGACATTTTCACCGATTCTTCATTGACTTTGCAAATTAGCCACTTGTGAGGTTAAAATATGTTGAGAAACATAATGAACTGGGAGGGCTATGATTTCACCCTCGTGAATGTCACACTTACCTTACGAGGAGGGCGACCACAATCTAAGGAGAGTGCAAATATGTTGGAACATTAAGTTTTGATGGGTGTAGAATTGATATTTCTAGGGTGACAAACTAGATTTTTTTTGTCAATTCGACCTTGAATTTGGATCTAAGGTTCATATAAAGAGGGAACAGTGAGTAATCTAGAAGTGAAAGACTAGAATCTACTCAACACTTCTACACAAGCTGGAATAAACTTAAGGTTAGTCAATGTTCTTTGCTAACACCGAGAGGGGGTAAAGAATAGGTATGCTTCTCTTTGTCACAATACATCATTTTATATTTTTAATCATTCAAATCCTACACTGATTAAGATCTCTTTGCAAGGACAATGGTCTTTTCTTAATATTCGAACTCTTTTAAATTTTATTAGTCTTTTAAACTTGGTTCTTACTTTCTACTTAAATTTAGATTGCATGTAAATTTAGTTTTAATCCTTTACAAATATTTCGATACCATTCTCTTACTTTTTCTATTTGCAATTTAGATAGATTTTTTTCTAAGTCATTATGAAAAAGTTACAGCTTCCTTGTGGGGGGTTCGATGTTAGGTCTTTTAAAGAAAGCTCGCTTGAAACAATATGTATGCTTGCGTAGTACCCCTAGTGTGAAGGAAAGTAGAATTTTCATTTAATTCTAATACATCAAGATCATTTTTATACAACATGCCTAGATCCTTTTAGGTCTACCTCCACCTTTCTTAATATAAGTTAAATCTACAACATCTACTCTTTTAATATGATCATCAAATGGTCAATGTTTAATGTGACAAAGCCATCTAAGATGACTCTATCAAATCTTGTCCACCACCAGAGCTACACCAACACCTTCACGGATATATTCATTTGGCCTTTTTTCTTTAAATTTATATCCACTCATACACCTAAGCATTCTCATCTGAACAACACTTAACTTTCTTTTAAGCTTCTTTTTTATAGGCCAATATTCTATGTCATAAAGCATCGTAGGTCTCAAAACTATCTTATAAAATTTTCTTTTTTAAGTTTAAGCTATACTTTTTTATCACACGAAAATATTGATGCATTCCCCTACTTCAAACATCCATCTTGAATTTTATTAATAACATCCCTATTTATATTACCTTCATTTTAAACAATTAACTCGAGATATCTAAAAAGTTTGCTCCTTTTATAGATTGGATCACCCATTATTGCAACTCTGATGCTATATCTACTACTGCTAAAAATATATTCCTTCCATTCAGTTTTAGATCTACTCAAACGAGTGCCTTTAGAATAAAAACAAACAAACCTCCATAGTTAAAGTTTTTTAAAAAAATTAATCCCAAATAAGTGAGTAAATTTTTTATATTTACGTTATTAGGCTTTATATTAGTTTTTATAGTTATTAATTTTGAAATTTATATTATTTCAATTATTTATTTTACTAAAAGGTAAGAATTTATAGTCCAACAACACATAGTTAAAAAAAAAATCTAGAAATATAATGTTTTATGTGATTTGTCTAAGATAATAAACATGGATTTTAACTACTATCAGTAGGATCTCATAATAAATAAATAACATTAAATAATACATAAGACTAAAAAAAGTATGATTTTATCTAGTAAAGTAGAATTTTCATTTAATTATAATAAATCACAATCTTTTTTTACACAACATTCTCGAATCCTTTTAGGTATACCTCCACTTTTCCTAACATATGTTAAATCTAAAACATCTACTTTCCTACTCAGATCCTCAGATGGTCGATATTGAATGTGTAAGATGGCTCTATCTAATCTTGTCAACCACTAGAGATACACTAACCCTTTCACAGATATATTCATTTTGCATTTTATCTCTAGGCGAAAACCATTCATCCACCTAAGCATTCTCATCTCAACAATACTTAACTTTGTTTTATGCTTCTCTTTTATAGGCCAATATTCTATTCCACAAGGCATTGTAGGTCTCACCACCATCCTATAAAATTTTCCTTTAAGCTCAAGCAATACTTTTATATAACACGATAATCTTGATGCATTCATCTACTTCAAACATCCAACTTGAATTCTTTTAATTATAACATCCATATCAATGTCACCAATAATTTAAAATGGTTGACTTGAGATATCTAAAATGTTCACTCCTTTTAATGATTTGATCACCCGTTATTACAAATTTTCCTAGATATTTATTACTACTAAAAATAAATTCCTTATTTTTGGCTTTAGATCTACTCAAATGAATGCCTTTAGACTCTAAAGCAAACCTCCCTAATTCAAGTTTTTTTTTCAAAAATTAATCTTAAATAAGTGGGTAAATTTTTGAGATTTTAATTTTCTATTGTTAAGCTAACAATATGAGAAATTTGAGTGTTTCTATGATTTTTTTCTTGAATTATTTATAGAATTTTGAATTTTTAAATAATTAAACTAATTAAAATATATTTAAATTAATTATTAAACCATTATCACTCGTTGCATTAGCAATTGATACAATGCACATTACAAACTCCCAAGAGAGTGGCACCAGTAATTTTTGTGTGTGTCCCATGGGGCAAACTATTATTTAGAATGGATCTATCACGGTCATTTGTTACAAACAAAGGGAATAGATGACCATAATTTTGTATCCTACCTCTAGTAGGAGATATGAGATATCTATGCAAATCCCCCTAATTTGAGCTATTATGCAGGAAAAACTCTAATATCCTACCACATAAGGTTCATCAGACTTTCCTACAGCTAATAACCAAGATTCGGGAAGCCATTAACCTAGTTCATATTACTTAGTTTCAAAGTTTAGGATGTAGTGGAGTGATCAAAGAAATTAACTCATTTGACAATAAGTTGGATTTCCTTCAACTAAAAGTTGAAAGAGATTTGCATGGAAAATTTCTCTTTAGATTCTAAGGGTTAGGAAACATTGGAATGGGCTAGAGACCAACTCCATGGTGCAGGTTCATTGGAGTTGTCATTGAGGAGACACATAAAGCTTTATGGAAGTTGGGGAAAGCATTGGGAGTTCATATTAAGCTCGAGTTGGATTGAGATGGTAGAATTTGAGAATTCAAAAATTCTATTATCTTTTATCTATGGCAATTGTTTGAGGCCTTGGGCAGATAATCCCTCTTTTAAGGGAAGCTGAGGTAGGTGGGTTCGATCAATTTGAAGTTACCCTTAGATGTTTCGAACAGTTGAGGAAGCAAGGAAATTGGTTGAGCAATTAGTTTTTCTGGTCAAACCTAGATCCCCTTTCTACTGAGTTAGGGAATAACTCATCTTCTAGGTCAAGTTGGGCTTGATATAGGGTAGGCCTATAAGACTAGGGAAGACCGATGATAGTGCAAAATTGGGCAACCACATGTTGATAGACTGAATGACATAATGAATGGGCTCAACTAGGTCAATCAAGTGGTCATAATTTGGTTTGGATGGTCAAAATTAGCTTATCTGATGTGGCTTAATCCCTGAGATTTCTTAGCTTTATAATGGGGTGGCTAAACTCACAATCTTAGAGATCATGCCACCCAATTCAATCATTAGACAACATAAGCTTTCTTGGTTTTACCTAAATAAGATTGAATTAAGATTAAGTTTTTATGAATTTCAATTCTAATTTAATTAGGATTTATTTTAGGCTAAGTTAAAATTAATTTAATTGATTTCATTAAGAACTAGCATTTAGAAAAAAAATTAGACTTATGTTTTAGATTTCAATTTAGCTTAGGTGATATTTGATTTTAGATTTAGTATTAAATTAAGTTTGATTAATGCTTAGGTTAAATAATTTCAGTCCTATGTTCTATTTAGTTTTGTTTAGTTCAAGTTATAATTGCTTATGCTTGATCTAAGTGATGTTATTATTTTAACTATACTTAAATGCGAATTAAATTGTAAGTTTAATTCGATTAATTATGTTTAAAATTTTAAATTAATTTAGGTGTAAATTAAATTATACTTTAACTTAAAGTTAATTATATAGTTAATGTTACTTTAAGTTAAGGTAAGCCAATCAAGCCAACCATGATTGAGCTAAGTCAGGCTCATCCCTAGCCTAGGTTCCCCAAGTCCCAAAACATGCATGTGTTAGACTCCTAACTGTAGAAAGTGAGCTAGGGTATAGTGCACTTTACTTAGGAATGCAAGGCAGGGACAAGCCACCCAAACCGAGATCAATGAGTGACCAATTGATACTAGAGAGGATACCAAGGCCTAAAGGGGAGATTGGCCAAGTGATATATCAGAAAAGGTTGATTGAAATTAAGGTGAACACCCTTACAGAAGATGTCTAATTAAAGAAGTCTTTATTTTTAGTGGGTACATCTAAGGCACTACTAATTTAGCTAATGAAATATGTAATGAAATAAGTGGGTATTAAAGAGTAAAAGGTAGACACTTTTGGCATTGGAGAATTCTAGTTAGCGACTTCTACATCCTATTATAATATGTTTAATGTGTACTTCTTCCTTTCTTTTTTTTTTTGTTGTGGTTGTGTAAGAAGAATCTTTGTAGTAAAAGTATGAATTCTTTTACACTCTTTGATTTTTTTTGGGCGACTTCATTAACCTTTTAAAAACTATTTGAATTTATCTACTAGTTTAAAGTTTTTTTATTTCTTTGAAATTGAAATAGTAAAACTCAAACTTATTTTTTTAGCACTAACATGATTTTTGGCGAGTTCACATAAACTAACAAAAGTATTTAGATAATACAATTAGAGGGCGTGTCTCATAGGTTCTTCTCTTAGACTTTAAGGTAGTGTAGCTTGAAGTAAGATTGGTTCTATATCACCTATATCTATGATCTGCTTTGAGAACCATATAATGAAGTTTCTTGATAACTCACTTGAATCTTCATTTATCTGTAACAAGCCTCACAAATTTTTAATGTTTGTTAAGCACTAGAGTCATATATTTGTTTTTAAACTCAACAAGTAAGTAATTGTTTTCATAGATAAGAATAAGAATCACATGAACAAAAAATTCTAAAATGTAGTGAGAAAATAATCAGCATTTCAATGCAACACCAATACTAAGGAAAAATAAGGCAATTTCATAATACGTGATGCAGTAAGCCATATGATTCTTTCCAAATAAAATTATAGTTGGGGATATTAAACTTTGTGGAATACTTTTTCTCTAGATTCCTTAAAAGATATTATTCAACTATGGAATTCTCTTTCAACTCACCTTTTTCTTTACAGGGCATGACAGATAAATTTACAACACTAGTTGAGTAATTAGTCTCATCATTAGCTAAGATGGATGATAATGCTCTTGCACTTGAATATGTTTTGCATTTAATAGTCTGAGGATTCTTCTGACATTTACAACATGGGTGTAGTAATGTAAATCTACTCTAAACTTCTCTGAATCATCCTAGTAAGTATTTTCTCTACTACTATGAGTTGATATTTAGACATAGTCTTGGATCCCCAATTTGACTGAAGTTTTTCATTCATGCTTTTTTATTGCTCTAAGTTAACCTCTTATTGTCCTTGGTATATATCCACACTCATCATATCTTTTAAAATTTTGAATTCAAAATGGGTACACTAAATTAGAATTTTATTTGAACATAAGATAAAAATATAAGCAAGAGTGAAAGAAAAGAAAGTTTAGACTGAGATACATTATAAATTACAGTATGATATAATTTTGTATAAGAGAATTTTCAACTTGTAATTTCTAATTTTCACCAATTTAGAGATTTGAATCACAGTTGGACACTACAAAGAAAAAAAACTACTTATTTTTATATAATAAAATAGAAACTCTATAGAATGACCTATTAGACATGTTTATATTAAAAATATAAATTAAACAACCTTATTATATCCTTTATGAAGACTAATTAATGGCTTCGGGCTCCTAATCAAGCAAATGAAGTAAAAAAAGAGAGAAAAAAAAAGGAAAGTTTAATTTCATCTCCTTTTGACAGATGGTTGGCTTCTCTTAGGAAATGTCTTATTCCAAATCCTATCTCTTCAAGTCAGCATTTGGATGCATTGTTCAAAACTTCAAAGAACATTTACTCCATGTGCCCATAAAGATGATCTAGAAATAAATTAATTTCCCCTCCACGTGTTCTACATTCAGCCAAATTTGCGGTTCTACTGACTAAAAAGTAAGATACTGAAGGAGATAGATGCATGCAGGGAAGTCGTGGCATTCTTCCTGTCCATGTCTTCCTGAAAGAGACTTTCTTTGTGGATGATATCCATAATTTCGGCTGCTGGATGCTCTGCCGACCTCTTTGTAGCTACTCAACTTGGAGCAACTATTATATCTAGTTAGCGTAATTTGTGTTCAGAGTTCAATAGTGGGGCGTCACGTGTGAAGTAAGTCCACTGCATTGTACTGAGATTGGTCAGCGTTAAAATTTAAGGAATCTATATCTATATTTTTTTCTCAACTTGATATGTTCGAAAGAAGATTGAAAATTTATATTAGCAGCACACAGTTCTTATGAAAGTATGAAAGTATATTACATATATGTACATATATATATATATATATATATATA
>NEWO01000838.1:127770-144145 GCA_003013225.1 Phalaenopsis aphrodite
CATATATATGTACATATATGTATATATGTACATATGTACATATATATGTACATATATGTATATATGTACATATGTACATATATATGTACATATATATGTACATATATGTACATATATATATGTACATATATATATATATGGTAGTTAAATGTTTTAAACCATGCATGAAGGAGGTGTATTTCACTCTTCAAAATGAAAACAGCCCATGAAGATTTAGAGCCTTTATTAATTGAGGGATATTAATTTTCTATCGAATATATACTTAACCACACAATTCTGATGTAATTCATATTTATATGGTCTCGTTTTTTTATGAACTCAAGTCTCAATTAGGAGTTTTGATGCAAAGCTGCATGAGGACTCTCATCTACGGTCTGACTTTAATGAATACAAAAAATTAAATAGTTCAACATATGATGGGGCCGGACCGTACATGTGGTGCATTGTGATTCGAGTCCTGATACAGTTTTGCAACATGACTCCTGATGTAATATTTTTTCCTCCATTAGGCAAGAAAAGATTTGGAAAGATTACTGGCTTTGGCGAAATGGCATAATGAAAAAGCACTGATTGTCATCCGGAGTTGCAATGAGAAGAGGCATTTCTTATGGACCACGACTCATAAAAGTACTCTCGCAAATGCACCTTAAGCAAATGCTAATAGTGTACTTATGTTTTTATTAGTGAATTCAAAGAAATGTTTTATCTAAAATTTATTCAATTTTGATCACTCATGTTTAGCAAATTTACATATGATCCTAAATTTTCTATAAATTAACTTAAATTTCTTTAGGCTTTAAGAGCTTCGGTTATAAAGCTTTTTATAATGGTGATCACTCGAAATCAAGATGTGCATGGTGTTCTCATTTTAAAAAGATGATGCAATAGTTTTGTTTCTCAGTTTGTGAGTGAAGAAGGCCACATTGTAGTGGAATCCAAGTGTAGTAGAGAATTATGATGAATGTTGATCAGCAGAGTAAAATTCTTTTTTTTCAGTAACTTTTTAATTAAATTATTTCTTATGCATTTTCCTATTTATTTTGTACTCCTTCATATTTGTTTGGTTATTCATGTGCTAAGTGATTAAACGTATCTTATGTTCTTGATATGTCCAAATGTTAATCTTAATCAAGCAGGAATCTTGATGTACATTAGAAGTGAGATCTCAGAATATTCATTTACCTACATTCAAATTCAAATGAAGTGTCTTCCTAAGACGAACTAGATGACATCAAACATGGTCTGATCTAAGTTCAAGGGAGCACATATCATGTACTTAAAGCATAATAAGAATCTTTGAGATATAATGATCTCTAAATCTTATAAATTTATAGTCAAATCTAATGTCTCAATGAGAAGAATCTAACGAGCTCAAGATCACTTAAAGATGACCTCATTAACAAACTTAAATACTTATTAAATATCAACTGATCAAAGTGATCAGCCGACCGACATCGAGCCAACATTGTCATGTAAGACCACTAACGTCAGGATACAACTGCAACACTCAGACAACATTTAACGGATCACCATCACCCGCCCAACACATAGCCACCACCATTGTGTCAGACCACTGACTTTGGGTTGCAACCACCATCATCTGACATCCACCGCCACCAGAACACTGATGCACGACCAACAGAGAGCGACCACCTACATCATCATCATGTCACTTTCATCATCGTTAGGCAACCGTCATTAGACCCCTGACTCCATGTCGGATCACCATCATTGGACTACATCTACCAAAGGACCATTATCATTTGACCTGTATCAAGTTAGCAACATTGTGCCAACATCTGATGTGAGGCAACCGTTACCATGCCACACACTACAAGAAAAATATTTATAATCGATGGAATAACTGGTGACTTTCTTTGCATCGAAATTATTTTGCTAATTTCTGACAATATAACACTGGCATATTTGCTGGATAATTTGCATTGGCATAACTGCAGTATAATTAGTCATTTTTCTACAATAATAACATTTTGACGACTTTTATAGAGTTACAGACATTATATACCGTCAGTTCTACACTAAATGTTAACTGACGGATTTAGTTAGTCAATTTTTTAATGAGACCACTATTTGGCAATGTTGAAACCAACAATTTTTATTAATAAACGACGGCTTTTGCAGTTAGTTTTGACATTATAAACTGACGGTGATTAAGTCGTTTATAACATAATTATCATGCCCCTCCCAAAACCCTCATCTCTTTCTCTTATTCCCCATCCCGCTTGCGGTTTCACCCAAATCTTCCTTCTTCCTCCCTTCGCAAAACCTTTGCATTTCCCTCACCCTCTCTCAGTTTCGTCCAAGACCATCACCTTCGTAACTGAACCCTCATCATGCAGTCACTTTTTGAGCTATTAATGGATACGCAACGACGAGATCACAGCTTGCAGAGACCTGAAAATCCTATTTTTCTCCTCCTACTCGTCTCCTATCCAAAACCATGGAGTATGGTAACTTCACGTCTTCTTTTTTGCACGAAGCATCTGCTCCGAGTTTACTAAATCGACCGATTCACATAAATCTGGGATTGCAGGTGTGTTAATAAAAATATCAATGAGGGAATTTGTTTTTTTATGCTACAAATTTCCGATGGCTTATCGTCAGTGCTACGACAGTTATTTATATATCAGTAGCCATTATCAACGGCTAGTTGATTATTGTTTAGTCAGTTAATAAGGCGATGCATCAACCACACTAGACTGACAGAACACATGCTTCATTAAAACAATGGTCATAACACTTTTACAACTGTGTAATGGTTGCTAATTGCCAAAAGTGAAGTGGTCGGTTTTCAAAACCGACACATAATCGACACCAAACTGACGAATTACCAGTTGAAAAAAATGACAATCATGACACTTTTTTTATGTTTAAGCGGTTGCTAAATGCTGACGAAAGTATCGTTGGTTAAATAAGCCGATGAAAATCGATGCTTTGACTGTGCTTTATGAATTACTCAAAAAACGATGATGAAATGTTTTCAGTCATACGTTTGTAATTTGATTGTGTCGGAATATCAGCCAGTTCAAAAAATAACCAACAAAATCTTTAGTTACAACATTAAAACAATCGATTTGAGGTCAGAAATATACAACCGCCGGATTTACTATAAATAATTGATGAAATTAGGCTTCGAAAATAAGGAGCATTCCTGTAGTGAGATCATTGTTGTTGGACTGCCGTCACTAGGCCGCCATGATCGAGCCACCATCATCATGTAGGGCCACCGTCATCGAGCTGCCTTTGATACTGAATAAGTAGCACCCAACCATCATGTTGGACCACCATCTCCATGGTGAACCACCATTTTTAGGTTACCACCGCCATAAGAGCATTGTCACTTCAAAGATGCCTAACCACCATCACTATTGTTGTCATCGGTAGACCCACCATTGGTCGACCACCATCATCATAAGACCAAGGGTCATGATCAACTCTAAACCCAATATGTCTGATGTGGCCAGTCAACGCCTCTTTGAAGAGAATGCAAGTGCTTCATTGTAAGATTACAACTCTTAATCACCTTAAAACCTAGTCAGTTCGATAAGGAAACACCTCCTTGAAGGGAATACATGAGTCTCGTTGTCGAATTATGAGCCTTTGTCACATCCAAACCCTATTTGTTTTGTGAGGGAAGACTGTATATGCACACAGGGATGGACTCTAAATATGTATGAGGTGTGGATATTCTATCTTTTTTGGGATTTTTATAATTTTCTTAATATTTTTTTTCTTTTATTATATTATTTTTAAATGGAAAGGACTTATTTGACCGATGTCAAGCCACCCTTATTGTGCTAAACTGCTATCATAGGGCCAAACTACTGTTAGTTGGTTGTTGCTACCACTGTCAAGCTGCCATGGCCAGGCCACCATCGCCAAGCTAGACCACCATAGTTGGAAGATCATTTTCCACTTACACTTGATTGACATCATGCCACTGTCAATTCAACCTGCAATTATTGAACCATTATTTTCATGTTGGACCAATATTGTCAGGCTACCACCACTATTAGACCGTCGTCATCTTACTAATGTTGAGCCACCGCTACTACCATCAAATCACTATCGTTAGAACACCTTTAGGCCACAAACACTAAAACAATATCATTATCATCAAATCATCATCCCTTGACTACCACTATGCTACATCATTGATGCACAACAGTTGTCACTGTTGTGGTACATTGTCTCCATCATCATGCATCATCCCATAGCCATCACTAAGCCAAGTCATCATCTCCCAGCTGCCGCTACGGGGGTTCATCATGGTCAAATTTTTGCTATTGTTATGGTACACCAACATCATCATTAAATCATTATCTCCCAACCATTATATTTGATTATGGATGTCTCACTGTCACCACTGTCATGTACATCATTGCAATCACTGAATCATCATCTTCCAGCTGTCACTATCGTAGATCATCATATCTTGGTCGTCTCTATGTTGGGTCTCCTTTGTTCAATCATCACCTCTATTGTGGTGCACCATCACTATTGCCAGATCATACACTTTCGACCATCGCCACTACCGTCACAGTACAACCATTGTTAAATTATTATCATTCAATCATCATCCTTTAGTTATTACTACTAATATTAATGGATTTTTGTTTCCTTGTAGAAACTATCATGATTGACAATGAATCCACATCACCGTCACTCTACCCAAACTTACTTTGTACTTTTATACCATACAAATCCTACATATGACAAAAAATACCACTATTTTAACCTTTTATTTGATTAAAAGAAAAGGAGAATTCATGAAATTAAATTCATGTAGATGTACGATAAATGATTCGTAACATTTGTTCATAATCAAACTCCAACAAATAATTAAATTCCAGTTTATTCATAACCAAACCATTTAAGCCGAATTAAATTTTAGTTATGTCTGTTCAATTTTATCAAAATTTTTATTGGTTTGGTTTTTCAGATTTTGAACTTTGGTTACAATCAGTATGACTAATTTGCAGACTAATTCATCCTAACCAGCGAATTGCTCACCCCTAACTTCAGAAAGTTTCTTAGCCTAAATTAGATTTAAACACTCAATTTAATAAACTTGATTAAATTACACTCTTCATATGAATTCTTCACATCTTATTTATTGCAAATTGATTAGTGATATTAGGTAATTATGAAATTGATCCATAGCTCATAATGAATTAAACTTTTCTTGTTCAAGTGAGCCAATTTAACTTCTTTTGTTTGTTTAGGTAAGTCCAACCCCTTTGGTTAGTCCCACATTCCCAAGAACATTTCACATGACCAAATGGATTGATTAACTTTGCCAAAATGTGTAAATTTACCTAAATTGATCTAAATCGACCAATTTAGATTTCTAGAAGCCAATTCCATTACCCTTTCTAATTAGCTAAGCACATTAGTTTAATTAACTGCTTGAGGATCATTCTTAACATAAACTATTTGTTTACCCAATAATTAAGCCTTAAAGCTTGGATTAAGTAAGATTAAGGAGTTTAAATCATTTCTAGGAGATTAAAAAAATCCAACTTTAAGGACTCTATCAGTTAAAATTTACTTATATTTGGTCATAGTCATTCACATCACCAAGCTCATATTGCTCATCTATTAACTTAATTGAACAAACCACAATTAATGGATTGATATAGTGGATTTAATCCATTTTTTGTAAGGAATCTTTATTCCACTTGAACATATTCTCCTAGTGTCGTTGAGCTTTTAGACCAAGTTCAGTTGTTCATAGTAGCTTTAGGCACCAAGGAGATAAGTTTTTATTTAAGCTCTCACAGTTAGTAGAATCCAAGCCATTTCATTAGTATTTGAAAGATAATTTTAATTTTCAAATCCTAGCAAAGGTATAAATTTAATAATAGCTTAAGAAATCCACTATAAATATATATTTTTAAAACCTAGATTAATCTTAGGATATATAATATTAATAGCAGCTATGTGGCATGAACAAATGTTATTTCTCCATTATTTGGTAGCTCGAATTATTAAAATTTCATGCGATATGGAAGCTCAAAAACAAATTAGTGGTTTAGTCTTAATGCAATAGATTAAGTTGGGGATGACAAATTGATTCCCTCTTTCATGCACTAATAACTCATTTGAATAATTTGGCTTTTTATGCACACATATTGCCATATTTTGTTAATGATTAAGAATTTTCTTATACCTTTTTTTTATCAAAATGCATCTATTCCAATGAAATGAAATTTTAACTTTAGATGTGTCTTTGGATCAACTTTAGGGAAAACAAATAGTTTTATCAAATACTAACCTTGTTAATTAAGAAAAATGTTTCCTATTTACTTTCTCTAATTACTTTGGCTCTTTAAAAAATTCCAAAAGCCCTCTAAACATGGTAGTTGGATTAATTCAATGCTACTAAATTTTTGGTTTAGTTGGAATTGCATTGCTTGGCCAAAAATTTATCTTTCATGCTTAAAATTTAGCCCCCCCACCCCCTCCCTTAATCTAATTACAATGCATAGTCTTAAGCATTTTATCATAGCAAAATTTTGATAGAACTCTTACATTGCATTGATCATCCATAATGTTTATGAGAATGCTATCCAATTTTCAGTAACAAAAATAATTAGAAAAATTAGAGTAATTTGGAATACTTAATTCAATTTACTAGAAGTACTGAGTAATTCGTCTCATCAATCTTAGTGAAAAGTGGAAGTTATTTACTTGCTTGCTATGCTTATATTGTAGTGGTTACAATTATCATAGATCATTTGCATGGTAAAGATCTTATTTTATTTTCCTCATATAGAGATAAAAAAAATTCTCAAAACTCCTAGAGGAAAAATATATATATATATATCGCAAAAAAAATAAAAAAAAACAAAAAGAAAAAAAAAAGATTCATTTGGCTAAATTTTCAAATAAAAAAATGCATTAATTCCCATTTACCTCATTTAAATCTATTCTTAAAATACTAAAATAAATTGAAAAGCTCATTTTCATGCACCATGCCTAATGTTGGGATATGGGTGGCATTTTAGAAGTCATTAGAGGCCTTTTTGGTTCAAATTTGATTGATAATGTTGAGAAATTAGGGCGAAAAAAATTGGAATTGATACAAATTCAGAAGAACACAAAGAGATTTAATAAGGTTCGACAAAGATATCTACGTCCTCGGGAGCAGAACGGCGGCTTTTCCACTAATCCAAAAAAGTGTACAAGATACATAATACAATAATCTATGGATACAAACATGTCTATTTATAACCCTAGAAAGAGCAGAAAAGGAAACATTGAGTACAATATGTAATTATCAAATTACCCATGTACCGCACCCCCAATCCACATAAGAAAACTCCCATAATTTGGACAGAATCTTCCGCTCCGCTCCACTCCACTCAAGCATCCGTTGCTTACATGGTCTATGAGCCATACCTAACAGATAATTTATTGAAATATGAAATTAAATGCATTAAAAAAAACTTTATAATTAAAAATTTTCAATTATTTGTGGAAGGGGCCCACATTCATGTGAGCTTTTGATAAGCATTTCGCATCCATTTGACTTGCGTAGCATGAGATATGCACTTTCCAATGCAAATATACCAAAAATTAGTAATTTAAAATCCATATTAAACTTAATTTTACAATTCAAAGCTTGATTAATCCATCCTAAATTAATTGGATGCCTAAAAATATAAGTTTTTTTTAATGGATTTCTTAATCTTCTTAATCTTTATGTTCATCTCAAAAGAAAGTAATTAATTATCCAAAGTTGCTTGAATCCTAGGAGCTATTTTTTGCTTAATTTTGAGGATTTGGCAGCTTAATTAGTCTCAATTGATTGAATATTCACTAATTCTCCTAATATTTCCAAAGAAAATTTTTAATTTTCTTAATTATTCAATTGATTAAGCAAAATACGATCCGCCACTAAATTTAACATTTTTGCATAAAATTGAAGTAAATTTCTAAATTTTCTTTAAAAAAAAAATTTTGTGTTAATTTTAAAAATATTTAACCTTTAATTTTGAAAAAATTAAAGCATTTTGGACATTTCAAATCCTTTTAAGTTTGATAGTTTACTAATCTGCTAAAATTATTTGGAGTGCTTACAATTATAGCGATTTAAAAATAACAGGTGTTTTTATCATTGTGATCACATGTAAAAACTCTTTTTTGAATAGTGTAAAATTCTCATTTTATTTTGAAAATTTAAAATTCATAAATCAAATTTCTGCCAACTTGTATTAAATAAATTTGAGCATAAATCTTAGTTAGAATATTAGATCTCTCACATTAACCAGAGTTAGACTTGACTGACCTGTGTCAAGCCAAAACTGCTTGTCTGGCACAGCACGGATCAATATATTACTTTTAATAGCCTGATCCATGGGAAAAATTTGCGTATGTAAGACGTATACATCGGAGATTATTCAAAGGGTATTGGGGGTTATAGGTAGGTTACACCCCTTGTAACGTCACTGTAACCTACCTATAACCCACCAATATCCTCTGAATAATCTCCGACGTACACAGCTCTGCGTACGTCTTAAGTACATAAATTTTTCTCGTAATCTATACAACAACACACATTTTACAGTGCTTACACCACACTCTTAAAGGATATTCTATCATACAATAGTCTTAACTACTTGTTTTTAATATATTTTGTCGTTATGTAATTCAGTACTGTTCTATTATGCCGCCTAAGGGTCTGTTTGGGGCAGCTTGTGCGTTTCAGGATAAGCAGCTTATTCTGAAACGCGGCCCACAGGCCGGTTGCAGGGGTCGACCCGCGGCCTGCGTTTAGTGTAAAAACTCAAACGCAGTTTCAGATAAGCTGACGAAAAGCGCGAACCAAACGGTACGACGGCGTTTTGAAAACGCCTCCCGCACTTATAAGCTGCCCCAAACAGATCCTAAAAGTTTGACTTTCTACTTTCTTTTTAGGAGTAGCGAACATTTGTCATGCATAGCATTTAATGAAAGGTGGAAAAAATAGGACGCTATTAATCCGAGTACATTAATTCTTGCACTATTTTAGTACTCGGGAGTACAACTTTTTTAATTTTTTAAGTAGTGTGCAGTTGTCATGCAATGTGAATTCTTTTTGGTAGTCCTTTATGTTGGTCTAATTTTGTTTAATGTTTTGTCTTTTTTAGTATGTTGTCAGCATGCTTTATTGATTTTGTAGGAATATATATTTAATGTTGATATATTGAGTTTAATGAGTCTTTGCATTTGTTGAAGGTGTATAATGTAAAAGAATTTGACTAATGAGGCTAATTTGTCTTGAATTGCAGTTAAGTTGATGTTGGCTTAGGTCTAGAGGAGGAACCCAACCCCTTTGAGATGTTCGGTGGGCAAAGTTTTAAGTAACCAAATAATCACTACCAAAGAAAAAAGGATTTTGCTACATAATTTTGTAGTGGTTTAAAAGCTGTTGCCATAGTCCTCTTTGACGGTGATTTAAACCGCCATTTTTAAAGGTGGTTTAAATCCTCGTAAAGAATGATTGTGGAAATCACTAATAATAAGATCGATTCACTCTTCGGAACGAATAAATTGAACCTAGCAGACCATTTTTCTTCACAGATCCCGCTTCGGTGCTTCGTCTGTCGATACTCCTCCCGTTGTTGTTGGTTATGCCGATTGCCGACTAGCTCCCTCGACCCTCATCCAAACTCGTTCGGACAAGTATGTCGAGCTCTTTTTTGACGGTCAGTTGTGCTATCAATTTTGTCATATTAGCTGCCTAGAGCTACGTAGAATCTTTGTTAAAGGTTCAATAAGCCCCAATCTCCTTCGATCAAGGTATACATTATTCTTCTAATGTAATTTTTTCTTAGATTATGTTGGTATATCATTTTATTTTATTGTTTTTTTATAGAACCTTTAGCTTGTATTTTAGATTCATTATTGTGAATATTTTTAGGACTATATATATGGTATTTTTAAGTGAATTATGTTAGATCACGGGTAACTGTGCAATATGTATGTGAATGTCCCCTTAATATTTTGTATAAGGACTCGCTTGGGGCAGTTTTTTTTTGCTCGGCGAATTTTGAAAACGTGACTTTAGACGTTCGGGAAAAGCATCGCGGTGACGTTCTTAAAAAAATTGTGTAGAACGCAACCACGGGTTGGACTCCACGGCCTACGTTTCTTCGCGTGCATTTTATTTTGCGGCCTCCGACTCCCTCTCTCTCATTTCTTCTTCCTCTCTTGACCTCGTGGTTCCCTCTCCGACATTTTTTCTACCCTACCTACCCCTCTCCATTGAATTTGTGGCTCTGGTGGCTAGACGCTGTTTCTGGTTGCCTCTTGTTGGATGTGATTCGTTCTAGTTACCCTTACATTCTTCTCCCTCTCATCTCTTTTCTTCAGCTCGATTTGGGGGTTATATGCACTTTATGCTCTGCATGGTGGTTCACTTTCTTCAGTTGGTGGTTATTGCAGTAAGCTTTCTTTTCTTTCTCCCCTCCGACTCCCTCTCTCTCATTTGGTTTGGTTCAGTGGTTCTGCGCATTATAGGCTCTGTGAGGTAGTCCCACATCTACCTTTCCCCTCTGTTCCAATAATGTTTGCCTTATCTGTTCAGTGGCTTTATGATTATGCAAATGCAACTGTGCAATGGTTCTTGGTTTGGTTGTTGGTTTTCTCTCCCTCATTTCTCTGTTTGCTCAGTATGGTGGTTTTCGATTTGACATGCTCGGTTTATGAATTTTGATGCTTCATGTTGCATCCATGATAGATTTGGTTTATGATTTTGAAGCTTTGTGCTTTGTGATTTCAAATGGGTTTTGGTTTGTTCAGTTTGTGGGTTTACGATATTGGTTTTGGTTTTATTGATATACTTACATATGTATCACCCCAAAGGATGATTTATGTTTTACTCTATCCGATATGGTTTCATATTTGAGTGGGAATTTGAGAAGTGCATACAAGTTGGTGTTGGATTTTAAAATAACAATGTTTTGGCTGTTGTATATTTTATGAATATGGAATGGGATTTTATCAAGAATTTTGATATTTGAATCATAATTTAAAAAATGGATGAAATAGACTGCTAAAAATTTGGAATTGGGCTTTATCTTTACCTTTAATGTTTGTGTAAGAGTTTGGAAAATGGCTAAAATAGGGTGTTTGATTTGTTGTTAGCAATGTTTTGGGTGTCAAGTATGTGTTCTGTTTGGTTTGTGGATTTGATCTGTTCGTTTTGATTTTATTGAGATAATTACATACCTAACAACCTAAGCAGTGTTTCTCAATATCTTTGCTTTGTATGGATTCTGGTATGTACTTTCTTCTTTGTTTTGGGATATTTACATACATAGCTCTCGCAACACTGTTTCATGGTGGCTTTGCTCTATTTGGTTTATGGTGCTAGACTTTTAAGGGATAAATATGGGCAGGGGTTTTATCGTGAATTTTGGTATTTGAGTGGGAATTTGAAAAATGGATGAAAGTTAGTGTTGGATTTGTTAATAGCAATATTTCGAGTGTTGTGTATGTTTTGAATGTGGATTGATATTTTATCATGAATTTGGATATTTAAATGAGAATTTAAATATATATATAAAAGATGGTGTTGATATTGTTAATATCAATGTTTTCTGATGTTGTGTTTGTTTTGAATATGGGTTGAGATTTTATCATTGATTTTCTCATGGCAGTAAGAATTTGAGAAATAGATGAATATAGTGCTTCATTTGTTGATAACAATATTTCAGTATTGTGTATGTTTTTAATAAAAGTCATAAAGTAGGTGTTAATAGCGTCTGAAGGACTTTAAGATCTGTTGTTATGCCCTTCACTTTCTTAAGATTGCATCAGCCTTCTTCTCTGGCTTCCCGTATCTGTGAGGAGGTGCTGGTGTCTATGTGGAGGTGTTGGTGTGCAGCTTTGGAGGTGGTAGTTAGTGTGTGGTTGTGTTTGTGTGAGGGTGTTGGTGTGTGAAGCTGGTAGTGATGGTGTCTTGATGTGCCGGTGTGTAGAGTTGTGGAGGTGTTGGTGTTGGGTGGTGGTGTCTTTGTGGAGGTGGAGTTCTCTATTTGGAGGTGGTGCTAGTGGTGCGGTAGATTTGTTGGTGTCTTGATGTGTCGGTGTGTGGAGGTGTTGGTGTGGAGCTGGTGTTGAGGATAGTGGCATTCCGATTTTTCTTTGATTTGTGATATGGTGGCATTCATATTTATGTTAATTAGACTTTTTTATATTAGTAATACAATGGTTAATAAAAAAATGGTTGGTTTGTCTGCAATGTGGGGTAAAGTGTAAAAATTAGTATTTTGTGACATTTGCCTCAAGGAGATTGATCTAGGAAATAGGCTAACAAACTATTTTAATAAGGAAGGTTGACAAACTATTATTAAAAAATTCATGGAAAATAAATGTAGAGAGTATGATAGGATGTAGTTTAAAAAAAGTTGGATCAGCTAAAGAATGATTAAAAAATATGGAAGGAAATGAAATGGGGATCAACGGGCTTGGGGTGCGATCCTGTAAAGCGAACGATTGATGCTTTCGAGGAGTGGTGGGTAGAGAGACTTGGAGTGAGTATTTTTGAATTGTCTCCTATTTTGGTCAGTTTTTAATTAATTTTTAAATTCAACTACATTTAATATGAATCTGTAGGTAGTACCTGAGCAAAAGAATTCAAAATACAGTGGAATCTATTCTGAGTTGGAGGAGAAGTTGGATTGTATATTTGACAACGTGTAACAATGCATGTGCCCTCAATGAGATGGGGTTTGGTGGCGTCCTAAAAAATTTGGGAACTGATCAAACGGGTGAGTCCACTGAAGGCTTCAACCCGAACCTCCATGAACTTGAGACCTCGAGCCGCTCTAAGCTCACCGGATTGAAAAAAAAAATGAGAGTTGTTTTTCTCAGAAGCCAAATATCACAGTTTGTGGCTTCATGCACTAGTGACCGCATCACATCTCAAGCAACTTATGTCCAGTAGATTGTGCATATTCTGGATACAACTCCAAAAATTTTTGAGGACATGTCACTATATTTATTTTTTATAAAGTTGCCTGAAGATTCGACTCAGAGAGAGTTTTTCATCGCGATGCCCACTTACCTACGATATTTTTATGGGTGCAAGACATTTGAGAGACATTTTTTTATTAGATTCGTGTGGGACATTTATGTTTATTTATAGTTTTTCATTTTACTTTGGATATTTAAACTGCTTTAGACATGTTGTTGTACTTGAGAGTTTTTCATTCCTAATTATGTTTTTTATTTACTTTTGTAGTGTTGTTTACTTATGTTGGTTTTGTTTATAACATTATATTATCTTCTGGAATGAAAGTTTTGAACTTAGACGGGTTCTCGAACAACATCTCCTTAAAGTCACAAAAACCTAGCATCTCACTATTCCCTACTCAATAGCTTGATGAGAGACAGATAACTGTTGGCATCTTCCTCGCCTCTCACGGAGCCCCTAATCATTCTTTGCAAATAAGAATCTCACGGACCATTGTCTTATCAGCTTCTTTGGACAAAAATCCGACGCCTTCTGCATAAACATTACACGATCAGGCAAGTCACTAAAGAATCAACACAATCGCGTTAAAATTGCTGGTGCTAACGTCAACCCAAGACTCCTGAAGAAAACAACTAACCCGATAATAATTGTTACCACCCACTAGCAACACAAAATCCGAATATCTTCACGATTTCGATGAACTCAGGTGTTGGTGAAAATCATAGGCCAACTCTGAAGGTTGCCTCACAAATTGTGACATATTCGGAAGGAGGAGAATACGTTTGATCGGTCGAAACCGACAATTTCACCACCAAATCATTCAGGAAGTAATACTTCTTTCGAAATAGGATCGAGTCGCTCTCTGTCAGAATTAACATCGCATCCTCCATGTTCTGGCTTTTCCTTTGATTCTCAGCAGAACGAGGTTCTACGGTTGTCGTCATTTCTGCAGCATAGTAGAAAATCTCATTACTCGTCTACTATGCAAGACATGAATGTCTTACATTTCGACGCAACTCTTCCCCGC
Source organism: Phalaenopsis aphrodite (assembly GCA_003013225.1). NCBI lineage: Eukaryota > Viridiplantae > Streptophyta > Magnoliopsida > Asparagales > Orchidaceae > Phalaenopsis > Phalaenopsis aphrodite. The sequence continues at coordinate 141,786 of NEWO01000838.1, forward strand.
AACTCTTTGTCGCAATTTTTTGCCGCAACTCTTTGTTTTTACCCCGCAACTCTTTGTTTCGCCACAAATCTCCACTGTAACTACTCTTCATAATGCAGGATGACTTTTTCCTTCTTCTCATTTGTGATTCTTTCCCTCATCCAATGTCTCTATTCATATGCATGATATGAGACATAACGTAAAAGAAAGTGCTCATTAAAAAAAACGGCAGTTCATTAAAAAAAACAGCTCATTAAATAAATAAAAAATGGAAGCTCATTAAAAAAATATAGCTACTCATTAAAAAAAATGGTAGCTCGTTAAAAAAACAACACCTCATTAAAAATAAAAGCAACTCATTAAAAAAAAAACGGTATCAGCCATTAATTTTCAATTTTCGGGCTATGTAAGAATATTTTTGTCTTTGGAAGGAAGGATTTGAACACCCACCTCCCACAGAGATAATATTACATCAGAACTCCTAACGTAGTTTCCGTTAGGATTCCAATAGTGGATTGACTAGTGTTAAGAATGTTCAAGCGGGCTCCACCGTAATACAGAACTCCATGTATCAAGCGGGCTCCACCGTAATACACTGGCATTGACTGGTGTTAAGAATGGTGGGGCCCACTTGACGCGTGGTGCCCCACCATTGGATTCCGAATGCATCCGAAGTTCTGTTGTAATATTTTTTCCCTCCCACGTGAAAGAAAGGACAACAACCAACTAGAGCTAGAAACATTTACCTTAACGAATAAAGGTTTATTTTATTCTTATTAATATACAGATAGTAAGAATGTTACCTTTATGCAACGAAAACAAAATAGTTCTAGATCTAAATATTTTCGGACGACAAATTTGATCTCACACGAAAATAGGGGAAACTGATCTCAACGAAAACAAACCATTCTTTGAAGATTTCCGGACACATTTGAAATGTCAAATGACTGTCAAATTCAGTGAAATTATAGTCAAATCGAGCGTCTCAACAGAAAAAAATCAAAAATCCCAAGATTGCTCAATTCTGACATTGTTAAGGCACCAAAATGTCCATCAAATGTCATTCGATCGAAGGAAGCTCTCTAGACCGTCCTATCAAAATAGTTCATATTCCAACATTAACTGCACCCAGAACACTATAAATAGAGCCACATCCTTCACACGAGGGGGGGGGGGGCTGGAGAGAAAACTTGAGGCTTTGAGAAGGAACTCAAGTCCAACACCATCCCTGCCATTGTCGATCGTCGTCAACCACCACCGGCGTTGAGCGATTACCGCCGACCTCCGTCGACCACTGTCGGTCGTTGTCAACCACCGCAGATAACCGCCGACCTCTGTCGACCACCGCTGACCAGACGCCGTCAGTCGACGTTCTAACTTGGAAAATCTAGTAATTATTTCCCGTCCGCGAGACATAGGGTCTCTGTAATCATCAACCTATAATGAATTTTTATAACTGCGTCAGACCCCCGTAGTTTTTTACCTTTTCAGGTTTTCCACAAAAAAACTCCGAGTGTCATCACATGTCCTCGTGCAACGCTAAGACGATAATCCATTACTCTACCGCCTCGAACTTTCTAGCACGCATCAACAATGTAGTAATCTTTCAACAAATCCAAATACCTCTAAATTATTCCTAGATTTTCTTCGATGTCAAACTTTCTCAAAATCAAACCTTTAGATGCCCTAATTACCTGGCGTCACTACTGAAAAATCCATTAATCTAATTTAGAAAACAAAACTTATAAAGCCCATTCCTTATCCTTGACTTAATTATAAAACCACACCACCAACTAGCTAATTACAGAGTACTTATGTCGTCATCACAATTAGTCCCACATCGGAAGTCTTTCTTTATTTGCTATATAAAATAGATCATGGATTCAAACTGTGCAGTACTTGTTAGAGATAAGTGTACGTCTCCTTAACAATTAAAAAATTAGCCAATGATATAACTATCATTAATTAGCGGCTAATATTAAAACCAACCTTAACACCGTTTACCAAAGAATAGACACGCAAGTTGCCTATAAAACAAACTCTAACTCTTCTTTACTCTGATTCGTTAGCACAACAGATGAATATATTATTGCTGAATTGCATGTTGATACATATCCAATTGGATGTTAGGTGTGCTCAGGATTGTTGGAATAAATAATATACCATAATTATAGTATGATACACTCTACATCATGATAATAAGGCTAAATTATAAAAATATAGAGATTAAATGTTTGAAATTAATAGACTTTTAAACTAAAATCAAAAGAAAATTTCATTTTCTCATTAAATTAATTATTCTCTACTATTAAAATTTAGTTTTTATATTATTTTTACTACAAAAAAAAAAGAGTTTTTTATGATACCTATGCAGGCAATCA
>NEWO01000838.1:154606-182480 GCA_003013225.1 Phalaenopsis aphrodite
TCATAGTTTAAATGAAAGAGCACTATACCTCAAATCATATATTTATCCCGAAAGATAAACACAAGACTTGAGGGTGAAGCTCGATCAAATAAATTAAGAAATATATGACATCCGTTTGGTCTGCGAAACCATTTTTATTTCCCGACAAGTTCCCCTATTTAATATGAAGAATTAAATAGAGTTTATATTAAGTTAGGTTCGGAAAAGTTTCCTATAAGGGGAAGCCTCTATAGTTAATTACATCTTAGATAACCGAAGTCACTTAAGAAATCTCTCGATAAAAATCAGGAAATATTATCTTCAATGAGTTCAAAAGAATATGACCTTTTAACGAGATCGGACAACGAGGTGTGAAGGGGTAATGTCTCAAATTTGGAACATTTGTTTTTGGAATCCGAGGGCGAAAGAACTAGTGGATGTCATAGATCCGAAGAGGAACTTTGGTGACTTCCCAAACTATCTTATGACTTGGCTTTAGTTTAGAGAGAAGTATTTGAATGTTTCATCATGTCAATTTTATTAGTTAGGACATTCATTTGTGTGAAATGATCACAAAAATAGTCTGGAAGATGTGAAGATTTATGTCGTGACAAACGACAACCTCAGAATCCTAAGACGAGTCAGGGCTTATATTGTATAGCAGAGCTATATAATGGCCTAAGATGAGTTGAGGATTTATGTCGCACTAAGCAAACAACCTAAAAATCCTATAACTTGGTTATTTATTTCAAGGAAAGATATGTTATTGTAGATCCTCTTGCTGATGAAGATGGTCGTGCTGCCCACAATGCTAGCTCCAAGCTCCTCGTCGTGACGGGTTTAAGTTTTCTAATGTGTCGGATTATAATATTAAATCAGATGTCCCTATGGTTATAGTTCTTTAAATATTATGGGGCATATTAAAGTTGATTAGAGCGACACAGGTTAGGATCCTACGGTTCCCTCGTTCCGACACTACTATTTTCATTCAGATTCACTTAGCCTAAATGAATTTACTAAATTCAATTTAATGAGTTCCATACTTTCATTTAGATCGTAAGAAGTCTCGTTAGCAATCGTAGGTTGCCTCCTCCAAGGGATTCCCGATCATCAGATGGAGACGTCTTAATTCAATTGCAATTGTTGTTTTGTTATGTTTGTGATTAAATCTTGAGTTGTCTTATATTTTGAATGTTGTGGCGGTGAATTTTATTTTGGTTGATTTTAGTTTTAGTTTTGGTTTTGCAGCTATCCTAACAGTTTTCGTTTTCATGCAAGGTGAAATCTTTGTTTAACATGCAAACTCAATACAAGAAGTACAGAAAGGTAAATGCATTAATTTAAAAAGTGTACATACAGATTCTTCTCATTCCACCACATGAAAGGTCAGTACTTGCAAGACATGTATATAATTTTGCAAGGAATTTAAATTACAGGAGTAGATGAAAGTTTAGCTATCAAACCCAAAGTTATGATTTTATTGAATCTCAGAAGACCCTAATGGATGATCTTAGAATAAAAATATAACAAGTCCAATTTGCCCTTCAGAATGTCCAATGGCTCTCTTGAATTATTCCGAGTTCATTTCAGATTTATCATATTGTTCCATTAATCATCCGAGGTTGAAGTGTGACTACTCTGTTGCTCAGCGAAACCTGATAATTTATTATCTCGATGATAGGATGCCCAGTTAATCAATTGATATTTCATTTAAAGGTTATGTGAGTGGGTGACTCTAAGGCAAGTTTAGGTCATCTAAATGTTGTGGTGCCCACAATTAAGGCCAGACTTGTAGTGTTTAAATATGTTAATCATCAATTATGTTATCTTCTAAATCCAATTAATTGAGTTTAGACGTTGAGCCTAGGTCACTATTAAACCTTTAACAATCGTGATAGGTGAAATAGTGATTATCAAGATTTTTTATTCAAGTGATATGTATTCTTATCAAATAGTCAAATCATCCTCAGCTTTGGGCCTAAGAAAAGTAAATTATCATTTTTCCAACTTAAGCCCATCAATTAAGAATCGTCTGATCTTAATTGATTTCCAAGTCATGAAGATTATGAGGATTATGGTTTTGTTAATGTTGTGCAAGGGTGGTGAGTGATTTTCTACCTTTTAACCCTATTGTATTTCAATCATCCAAATATATTTATTAAGATCAAAATTACATATTTTCTCTTGGTTAGTCCTAAATTTTGATTAAGGCTCCAAAGTATAAAATGATTATTTCACCATAGGAGCACTTCAACTCATAACTCACTAAACACAACTCAAATGACTTCGAGATTTTAGAGTGTCATATCAATGAGGTAATTATAATATTTAGAGGGTAATATGTGGACTTCTCAAAATTTAATTCAATTTAAATATTTATTTAAGCTTAGAAAATATGATTCTTTAGAAATTGATTTATTTGACTTTCCAAAATAAAGTTTTTTTTTAATTTATGAGAAAATTATTAGAGGTTTTCCTTGGTCAGGGAAATACTTAGACAAAATTTCATGTTTTTTTAATTAAATTATTATATTTATTTTAATGAGAGAATAAGAAAAATTCATTTTTAAGCCTTATAAAATTTATTTTTAACATAGGAAAATTTTTTTTAATAAGTCCCAAGTGATCAGAGGACAATTAGACATATTTTGAAATGTTTTGATATTTTTGGGATTTTTAATTATTTTTTAATCATTTTAAAATTCAATATAAGGCAAAAAAAATAATTTTTATTTTTCCTCAGTGCCTCTGATCACAAAGAACTCAGAAAACAACTTTTCATAATTTTTTCTAGTGTATTTAATTTAATATAATTATTTTTGTACAAAAATACAAGACTCCTTAGAAAATCAACTTTAATACTTGAACTTAATCAAATAAATTTTAAATTTTTGCAGTGGATAAACATGATTTTTATGAACAATGTGAGATTGATTTTGTCAATTTTTTATAAGTACATAATTTACAAAAATTAACACAAGACATTTACGTTTAATTAAATATAGAAATTTACAAGATAATTCAAGACATCAGGATATTTTTCCTAGGCTTCTCTGACCACAGGAAACCTAGTAAAATTATTTCCATAATTTTTCAAATAATATTTTGATTTATATAATTAAAATAGCCAAAATTGTCACCTTAGCTTGAAAATTAGGGCTATAAGCATAGAGATGTCCTTGGACCTTAGAAAAATCAGAAGACAGAGCCTCTAGCATGAGGAATGAACTCTCAAAATTTCAAGCCATGGTGAGCAATATTTAGTCATTGAGAATTGAAATACCACAGAGGATATTTAATTCATTAAAAATCAAGGAATAATAAAATATTTTTTTAGTCCACATTATTCTCCTCTCTTCACTAAGCAAGAGGGTATTTTTCTTTTATTTTTATGATTTTTCTAGAGAAAAATATGGATTTTTGAAGTTTAGATAATTAAAATAATTCAGAAAATCCATATTTTTCTACTTATCCACGCAGCGCCAATTCAACCTATGGCGGCTCCGAACTCACACGCGGCGCTCCGCTATTCGACATCGCCATCCACCTCAGCTGCCACGCGGCCCGCGCTTCACGCACCAAGAGTTTGTTCGACTCGATCTCCTCCGTCCATTGGAAACACGGGCGATCGGACGACATTCGTTCATCGTCCCCGAGTGACCTAAGCCGTAATACGTTCACACTAAAACCTTAAGATCTTGGTCTAGTCTTAACAAAATCGCATGAGGTTTGTTTCTAAACCTTCATCTACTATAGAAGAACCTATCCATACGGTATACGCGATATGAAATACAGTAAATACATATAATGAATCAAAATAAGCTTGAATTAGGGTTGGGATTCAACACCTTTGTCTGAGAGGGGAGGTCTCAATTAGATGGCTGTGGTAGCTTCAATTTGACCAAACGAACCTCCGGATGAAGTCTCAAGCCCTGGTGAATTGTCTAGGTATGATTTCGATCAAACTCGATTTCAGGAGTTGGTCTAGAGCTATGCTAGAGGCTATTTCAGAGAGGACTTTTGTGTGGAATCAACCTCTTTCACTGTGGGGATTGTGTGTGCACAATTAATTGAAGTTTGGTGCGCTCTAGTGGAGTGGAGAGATCTGTCCTGGTTTTAGGGCAAATTTCAGTGAAGAAATTGGCTATAAGGGGTGGCTATCAGTGGTTGAGAGCAAGGGGACTGCACTAGGGATGGTTTGGAGAAGCTCTGGTGAGATTTTGGCAGAGTTTCCTTAAGGTTCCAAGCACACTCTTCTTTGGCTGTGGAGAACTCCATTTAAATCCATGGCTTTCTAGTGGAGCTCAAGGCTAGGAGTTGGGTGTTATAGCTTGCTGAGGTGGAGGACAGAAAAGCTCTAATGGTCAATGGCACTTAGCCAGCTCAGGAATGTTTAATTTTGGGTTTTGGCTAATTGGGGCTCCCTTTAGCTGGCTGTTTCCAACGGCTGAGGTGGTGGCTGGCCAGAGTCAGGTCACTTCTTGGCTCAGAGAGGCCAGGGGGTTACTAATGATGGTTAACTCCTAAGGGTAAGTGATGATGGCCAAGATATTTGAGTTTTGGCCAAATATGGGGTGAAATCCTTTAAATCAAGGGACCATTGGTTCATAGCTCATCTTGGCTTGTTTAGGTGGGTTTAGCCTGGTCCATAGGGTGTATTTGATGGCTGTGGTGTCATCAATTTGGTGGCTTAGTGACAACGACTTTTTATATACCTAAAAATACAAGAATTTGACACCACTACTAGAAGATTTAAACCCTCGGCAATGACGCCAAAAACCTTATGCAACTTTTAATATGCAAGTATTTATGAACCCAAATATATATATATTTGTAATGATTTTGTAAAGTCAATTTCAAACGCAAGTATACGTATCGCTCAAATAATACAAAGCTCTAGTGGAGTCCCGTTTATCGATCTCACAGGGAAGTGAGTTAAGAGATCCTTAGTCAAATTCTAATCTACTACTATTAGTCCTTAGTTTGGAAGTGCGATTTAAGAGGTTTTACTAACAGATACTCCTAGATGTAAGTCTTAAGTTTAACACAATTAATAACTACTTCTAAATGCAAATATTAATTCTAAAGATAATCCTTTTTGGATGAATGGGTTTGGAGAATTTTGAGATATTAAAAACTACTATTCTTATGTAATGAATTGAATAATGTAAAGGAATGAGATGCATTAAATATTGTACGTGCCAAATAGGAGCAATCCTATTCTTTACCCTTTGGCCCAAGCATAAAGAACATTGACTAATCCTATGGTTGTTTACTGAATCCGCGGCTAGGCTGGGAGGATATCGACTCTCACTTCGGAGCTCCCACATTCCCCTCGCCTGAGGGCTAACATCTCTGCTTTAGCTTCTAAACCCTAGGACCAAATTGGGGATTTTAGTATGTCACCCTAAAATCTCCAATTCTATGTCCATCAAAGTATATTTCCCTATTTATTTGCACTCAACTCCCATGAATGTCACCATCCATAAAATTTGAATTTGATTCCACTTTGTTGAGAATTACACCGCCCTTTTGGATCAATGAAATTATAACAAATTTTAACACTACAACGGGCCCTTAATATAATGTAAATAAAGTGCAAGTAAAAACGATCATATTTATAATTAAATCTTCTTCTAACAAGCATCCCAAAATCCTAAAAATGAATTATGCTCATTTTAAAAGAAAAGTAAAGTGAAAACAATGGTATAATCTTCTCATGCTACTATTTCCAAAGAAGAAGAAAGAGTAAGAGAAGCCCATCACAAAGCACGAAGAAAACACGACGAAAACTTCATTTAACCAAAACAAATCCACTAGATAAGTGTTTACAAAAATCAAAAGATAATGAAAAACACAATACTTAGGCTTTTTCCCTTTGAAAGAAAGACGAATATCTCTCCCACAAAGTCTCCTGCCGATTCATGCAATGCTAGAACATTTCCTTACAAATTCTCTCAAAATCTCCTCTTCAATCTCTTCAAAAGGGTAGAAATCTACATTTCTACTCCTATTCTAAAAAATCCTAAACTTTCTCCACACTTTTCCTCACATTACTCTCACAAAAAAACCACTTTTTCTAAACTAAATTGGTTCTTTTAAAGTGTAGGGACGAAGTTTGAAAAGTTGCCACAAGAATCCTTTCAAAAAGCGTCCAAATACGTTGAATTTTGGCCAATAACCGCCAAAAGTCGGTCCATAGTCGTCATGGGCGCCGTCGGCGGGCTCGAGGTTGCCGTATGCGAGCTTTTGTCATTTTTTGGTATTCTCGGGTAAATCTCGCCATCGACGCCATTTTGGGTGCCGTCGGCGAGCAGACTGTGCAGCTCCACCGTTTAGCTCCATTTTAGCTCTGTTTCGCCTCATTTCTGTTGCGTTGTGTTCCTAACAGATATCCCTACAAAATAAGCATGAAAACAACCTTCCTTTAAAGTGTAATCTCATTTAAAAATATGCAAGAAGTGTAAAAGAGATTAAGCATCGAAAGACTTATCGAAATGTGACAAGGCAAAATTTCATTTCTTGTTTGTTTTGCTCCAAATTACACCGTTTTTGTTTCTTTTTCTCTAAAAGTCCATTTCTTGTACCTGAAACAAAAAACATGCAAAATAAATTCCTTTAAAGAGCAATATCATCAAAATAAGTGTAAAATAGGTATGAAAATCTCAACATATTTTCCTTTGGTCACTTAGGCATGGCTAAGTCAATTTTGGTGCATGGGTTCAATTAGGGTCAAAATGGCTAGAAGTTGGGTTTGAGTTAGGCTAGCCATGACATTGAGCTCAATTGATTGATAAATATTGTGCAGATGATTGTTATAAGAGGTTTAAAAAAGATTTTGAGTGATTTTGAATTGATTTGGAGGTTCAATTTGGAAGATTTTGGACTTTTGCTCAATTTAGGGGTGTTGGGTTAGACTTGGGTCTAAGTTGGGCTAAGGTTGGGCTAAGCCCAAATTGATGGTTGGAAATGGTCTATAGGAATGTCATGAAGAGTTCTCAACATCAATTTGGGGCCAATTTTTGGGTTAGGGCATTCAATTTGGTGGAATTTGGGGATATAGCCAATTTGGGGCAAATTTCGGGATTTTTGACTTGGGTTAAAATTAAGTAAACTTGAGGCTTCAAAAAGGCCAATTAAGGGTTCAATTTTATGTGTAGTATTTTTATGAAGAGTTTAGGATCCAAATTGGGGCAAATTGAGTAGGTCATGGGGTTCAATTAAGTGAGATTCTGTCATATGGCCAACATTGGGAGTTTTGATTTGGATCAAAATTGAGTTCAAAGCATGGGTCAATTGGCTTGGATTTGGTTTGGGTTGATCATATGAAATATGAATTTGAGTTTATGATTGAAAATGAGGGGAATTGAGGCCAAATTGATGAACATTTGAAGTGAATTTGGGTAAATTGGGTCTTTAAAGATAATTTGGGGGTTTTGGTCAAAATGGTCAAATTGAAGGGTCCAAATTGGTTTTGGAGACATTTGAAATGATTTTGGGTGTTTTGGGAAAGTTTGGGGTGTCAAGGTATTTTTGTAATTTTGGCAAATTTGAGGGTATTTTGGTAATATTGGAATTTTTTGGTGGATTTGGGCAATTTGGGTATTTTGAAATGATTTTTAAATAATTCTGGGTATTTTGGAAGAATTTGAGAATTTTGGTCAAATTTAGGTTTCAAGGGCATTTAGGTAGTTTAGGTGGATTTGGGGGCAAAAGACCAAGTTCAATATTTGATAGAATTGGGGTGCCAACCACCTTATATGAGCTATGGACTAATGAAATGCTCATTTGGTTCCTCTATGCACTGGTCTTAGCTAAACCCTAGCTTTGGGCTAGTGGGTTTAGGGGACCATCTACATGAGTCTCCCAAAAGATCAAGGAATCAAAGTCAACAATTCTGGGTTTAGGGTTGTAAGTGGATATAAATGATAGTGAGTGCAAGTGAGTGAACTTGCTCCAGACCAACACCCAAGGTGAACCCTAAGGTCAAGTAGTCCTATGGGGACTCTCCTTGAGATCCTCCATATTGACCCCACCTACTAAGTGCTAGAGGTTAGGACCAATATGTGGAACTTCAAGTTGAGCAAAGAAGAATTTAGAATTTCTAATGGTCAGGGTTCCTTTTCTAGTTTTCTAGGAATAGTCAACAAGAAAGTCTTATGGCTAGAACCTAGGCTACTAAAGAAGAAAAACTAAACCTCAACTAAAAGTGAGGTCAACACTCTCCCCCCTCTCTATCTCCTATTTATTTTGTCTAAATCTATATTACTCAAGTGTGATTCACAAACAAAATCAAATCAACATCTTAAAAAGTACAACGAGCGTGGATCATGTCAGCAACAAGAAAGGGAGCAACACAAAGAGAAGAAACTCAACAAAGACATAAAGTGCACCAGGGAGTTTGTGCAACAACATATACAAGGGCTAAAGGACCAAATGATTGGTTAGATGATGGAGCCCATCTGAGAAGAGCTCGATACCTGGAGCAAAACCCTCATGAAAAAAGTACTAGTGCTCACTGGGTTGGTACGGATCAATAGGTTTTAATTCAAGTGAATTGAGGGCCTCAAAAGGTTAAGAACAAATTCTTTTGTCACCTTTATGAAACTAAGCCCCTAGAGCAATTTAAAATTCCCATGACGGAATCCTACAAGGGTTAGGTTGATTCGATCAACCAAATAGTGTCTTTTGAGTCTATCGTATGCCTTTTAAAGATTACCGACTCACCAGAGTGTAGTTTATTCTTCACCATGCTAAGGGAGTCAAATCTTAACTAGTTTAATGGACTGTCGATAAGAATAATCACTTCCTTTGCTAATTTTAAAAGAATTTTCATAGCATAGTTTGTTAGTGCCCAAAAAAAGTGGGAGGTGCAAGATCTAGAACCCGAAGTAGCACACACTGCCCAAACTCAAGGGAAAAAAGAAAGACCTAAATATTATGCTTTGGGTGTTCACTGGCGAAAAAATTTAGTTGAGTTTTTGGAGCTGGCCAACAACCACATATCAACCGAGAAATACCATTCTACACCAACTTCCATCATAGTAGAATTATCAACTCATCGTCTGTAGAAGAGGGCTCTTAAGGATGGTTGGTGGAGATTTAGAAAAGACTCAAGCCCTTCCTTTTTACCATGATATGAGGACAATTGACTGGCTCACGACAACGAAGTGGCTAACATAAACACCAACCAAGGAAGTCTGGCTTGTTATCCTGACTAGCGATTGACTCATTACACCGAGCGGCTGGTCGATCACCATGAAGCACTAAAGGTGACTTTATTGAGGGTATCGATGGAAGAGATGGTAGAAGCCATATAGATTAAAGAATATTTCATGAAGGCACCGCCAATGAAGATCAAAGCTTTTCTCCGAGACTTTACAACATGTATCACAAGGATCATGTCCATCATAAAGAGGAATGTTGACAACTTCATAGCTTGCTTGATGAGTTGATCAAAGCTGGGAAAAAAAAGGAATTCATAGCACGAGGAATAGCGATCCGGAGGTAGGAGAAGGCTCAAGTTAAGAAAATCTCAAATGAACTAATCTGAGAAAACACCTTTCATATTACTTGTATAGTACCAACAATCTTTGGGGGAGGTGGAGATCCATCTTGATGGGCTTGCTAGAAGGCATTTCAGTCAAAAGATTTATGCACATTCACTTTCACTCTAAATCAAAACACCCATTGACCTATTACTTTCAACAATACAAATCTGTCGCCTAAGTGAACCCTTTATATAAGAACAATTAACTGGCTCACGACAACGAATTGGCTGACATAAACACCTAAGTGAACCCCTTCCATTCTACCATGATATGAAGACAATTAACTGGCTCACGACAACGAAGTGGCTGACCTAAACACCAACCAAGGAGGTCAGGCTTGTTATTCTGACTAGTGGTCGACTCATTACACCGAGCGGCCGCTCGATCACCATGAAGCACTAAAGGTGACTCTATTGAGGGTATCGATGGAAGAGATGGTGGAGGCCGTATAGAGTAAAGAATATTTCATGAAGGAATCACCAATGAAGACCGAAGCTTTTCTCCAAGACCCAAAGAAATACAACATGTACCTGAAGGACCATGTCCATGATAAAGAGGAATGTTGACACCTCCATAGCTTTCTTGATGAGTTCATCAAAGATGGGAAACGAAAGGAGTTCATAGCATCAGGAACAGCGATCCGGAGGTAGGAGAAGGTTCAAGTTAAGAAAATCTCAGATAAACTAATCCGAGCAAACACCATTCATATTACTTGGATAGTACCGACAATATTTGTGGGAGGTGGAGATCCATCTTGATGGCCTTGCTAGAAGACATTTCAACAAAAGATTTATGCACATTCACTTTCACTATAAATCAAAACAATCATTCACCTATTACTTTCAACGATACGAATCTGCCGCCTAAGTGAATCCCTTATAACAATGCTATTATTGTCACAACTCTAACAAACAATTACCATATTAGTAGCATCCTAGTCGATATCAAGAGCTCAATAAAATTTTATGTTCAAGTTTGTATTTGACAAGATATGATGCTCCATCGACCAACTGGTTGCAACTGCCAGCCAACCTTATAACTTCTTTGGCAAGAGGAAAGACGCCTTGGGAATAATCACTCTTTCAGTCACCTTGGGGAAAGGTGACAAGCATTTTACTTATAAGGAGAATTATGTGGTGGTTGATTCATTGCATACCAATAACACCATCTTTGATTGGCCCCTACTCAACGACTCCAAGACCATAGTCTCTACATATCATGTGGTAATAAAGTTTTAAGGTGAAGAGAATGGAAAATACAAGCATTGGTGCACATGGCTCCCCACCCCCTTAGAACAAAACAATAAGTACAAAAACTAGCCAATTAAATGGCGGGCTTGAGTAGGTTTATCTCCAAATCCGGTGACAAGTGTGCAATGTTCTTCATAACACTAAGGAAAGAAATGAAGTTTTAGTGGTCAGATGAGTGTGAGCTAGCATTCAGGAAGGTGATGGATTTTCTAACATCTTTTCAACTTCTCCAAATTTCAAAGTCAAACGAAGAGCTCTCACGATACTTGGCATTTAGACTTGAATCCATTAGCTAAGTTTTAGTACGAGATGAATGGGAGAATCAGTTTCCTGTTTAATACACCAGACAGGTCCTTAGAGTCACCAAACTAAGGTTTACAATTATGGAGAAACTAACATTTGCTCTTATTATTTTTGCTCACAAGCTACAACCATACTTTCAAATCCATCCAATTTGTGTCATCACCAACCACCCTTTTAAGTCTGTTCTTATTGGGCCAGAACATTCTGGTCGGCTCCTCAAGTAAGCAGTGGAGCTCAGAGAGTTCAACATCTCCTATGTTCCCCACATTGTAATCAACGTGCAAGCAGTAGCAGAATTATTGAGAGATTTTTTTAGTAGAATGAAAGAGAAGATATTAATGTTAAACTGGACTCTACACATTCACGGAGCTTCAAGTCAGGTAGGGGCAAGATTTGGTCTTGCCCTTATTATTTTGAATGGAGAGCACCTCTAGCACTCGATCAAAATAGGATTCAAAATCACTAACAATCAAGTAGAATATGAGGCTTTAATTATCGGCCTGCGCTTTTCATTTGAGATAGGTTCTTAGTGTCTCATGTTGAAGTCAAACTTATAGTTGGTAGTGAATCAAGTGAACAAGAAATTTGCATCTAAAGATGAGATCATGGTTTTGTACTTGAGCAAAGCAAAAAAGTAAATATGGAAGGGGTTTGGATTATATAAGAACTTTCCAAAATTTAACCAGCCTCCGTAGATTAGATTTTTATTTAATTTAGTTAACTATATTTTTAAAGTAAAGTAGTGACTTTAGGAAAATCAAATTTTTCGGAAATTTCAGGCTAAGACGAGTTATTATAGACTAGAACTTTTACTGAAGTCGTTATGAATTAACACCCTTTCCTCATGAGATTGATACTCAGGGTTTTTGAAAGAAAGCTCTATATTACTTGAATGATATATATACTTGTGTAGTATCCCTAGTTTGTAAAATTGAATTGTGGAGAAAAGAGAAAATTATTTGTTAAATTACACTCAATTGGGAATTAAGGGTGCAAGCACACACAGGTAGTGGGAGTCAAGTTTTTGGTGTCGTTGTTTGAAATCAAAATTGAAGTAATTACACATGTAGCAAGAACATATTGTCGGGATTACCATGCGGCGGTGGGTCGGTCGAGTTGCAAGAGGTGGTAGGTGGCGGGTAATAATAAATTTCTTTGACAGGCTGCGATTGGTGACCAAGCGAGGAGGGGGTGGCAACAGGTATTTGGCGGTGGGAAGTGGAGTGCTGATAACATTTTACAGTATTGAACGGTGTAAACCTCAAATTTGGCCAACTCAGCCAAATTTTAAATTTAGTCAAATGAACAAATGTGTAAACTTAAAATTCATTTATACTTTATATTGTATTTGCGGTTCTTTATAGAAAACCCTTAATTTTTTAAAATCTCTCAAAAGAATTAAGGTACACTAAAAATTCTCACAACCAAATTGCCCAAGTGGATGATCTATTTCTCTCAGGAACATACATGGCCTTCAAAAGTATAACTCAAGCTCAATCCAACAACTCATAAAGCCTTTTATAACTTCTTGACAAAAAGAGAAAATTGGAAAGTACGAATTATTCCCCTCTATCATATGGCATAAGAACCTTAGTTATACCTGAATTTCAAGCTATCAAAATTGAGAGATTCAATCTCCTTTTCCGATGAAGATAAGAGGCTCCCCTCTATCCTCGCTACACTTTTACTCTATAGCAAAGCTCACATCTTGTTGACCTCACTTTTTTAAGGTATAGTATTTCTTTCTTATAAGCCTAGAATCTAGCTATAGGACTTTTCTGTTGACTATCCTAGAGCACTAGTGATGGAACCCTGCCCCGTTTAAAATCCAAAACACCTCTTTACCCTTTTTAGAGTTTCACATGTTTGGTTTTGACATCTGACACTTAGTATGATGAAACCAACATGGGAGAGCTCAAGAGGAGTCCCCATAGGACTGTTTGGCCTTAGGATTAGCCCTGGGTGGTGTGACCTTAATCAGGCTTGCACACACACGCTTGACCCTCTTACCTTCACTCACAACCTAAACCCTAAACCAAACATCCTTGACCTGGTTCCCTGCTCTTTTGGAGACTCATGTGGGTGGTCCCCCAAACCCTTAGCCCTTGGCTATGATGGCTAGGACCAACACATGAAGGATCCAAAATGTGGATTCCCTTAGTCTTATGGCTCAAAGATGGTGATTTTATGATTGGCATCCTTAATTGATATCAATTCCACCTAAACTCTAATTTTGACCTTTTGCCCCAAACTTTTCAAAATAATCAAAATGCCTTTAAAACCCTATTGTTTCTAAAATTTCAGAAATTATCAATTTATCTCCAAAAATCATCTAAAACCATTTTGAACCACTCAAATTGCCCAAAAACCACAAAATCATCAAAATCCTTAAAATATCCCAAAATTGCCAATATTACCAAAATACCCCTTATGCCCCAAAAATCCCCAAGATTTCAAATTCTTCTAAATGTCCCCAAAATCAATCGTAACCACTTATTGACCCAAATTGTCCCCAAATCTACCAAATTTAGCCAAAATTCTAAAATTGCCTTTAAGTGCCTAAAGTCTCCAAATCTCCCCTAATTTTCACCAAATTGATCTCAAACTTTCCCAATTTCAAATCTTAATCAAATTTCATCATGTCTCAACCCAATTGAATAATAGAATAAGTTCAATTTGAACAATATAATAAGTTCAAATTTGTTCAAATTGAACAATATAATAAGCTCAAATGAACTTGAATGGTTCAAGGGGTTTTAAAAGTTGTTTAGGGCTATGCCTCGAACATTTTTATGATCTTTTGTATATTTTGAAGGATAATTAAACTTATTATTCTTTGTTCAAGAAAATCATCCATTAAGACTTTTAGGGACCCACCAAGTTATTCCTTGAGACCCAATAATTCACCTAAATCAATAAAAATGTCATACACTATTTATCCTATATTAATTAACCCAATGCTCAAAGTTTTAAGTCTTTTATATGGTATTTAAATCATTGTGAGCAACTGAGAATATTTGGTTCTTGCCACATATGGATCATCAAACTTGTGTAAGTTTGAGGTATAGGTGGCTAGGGCAATGCAGATAAATCTAATGTGTGCTAAGACAAAGGATACGACGTGAGATTTAGAATAATATCTCTTACCTCAAGGACATGCAATAAAAGGAAAGAATAAGAACTGATGGTACAATTCACCGACTCTTGATGAGACTTTTGTCTTTGATACTCTTAGGTTGTCTGTAGTTATAACTCGATCAAGGTAATTAACCTGTGGACTACTACAACTTTGCAAAGTATTTACAAAAAATAAAATTTCTTTTGTATGTTAAAGTAAACTCTAAATGCATGAAAACTAAATTTAAAATGAAAATTTATAAAAGTCAATGGTTAATCACTTGGATCGAGGTTAGGACTGCCCTCAGTAGATTATCGAGTTGGTAGCTCTCATTCAAGGATGGGAAACACACAGTCTAACTCTGAGCCCTCACCTTTACAAATGTCTTACACCTAGTTCTGGTCTTCCATATATGGCTATGGATTTTCTTTTACTTGCTCATGTTTTGCTACGACTCATTTTCCGACTTTTTCCGTATCGGATGCTCCAATTTATTTCTTGTAATTTTTTTTAAATATCCTGCAAATATATTATGTTTTATGAGGCTAACCATGCAGTGTTAGTAGAGGCCCAAGTACGCATTTACATTTTATGCATTTGCAATTTTATTTATTTGCCTTACAATATTTTCTACCAGCGTTTATTTACTTTATATGCAAAACTAAACCAAAACTGAAAACCACAAAAACATTTTCAATATTAAATCTACATTTTCAAAATAATAAACAAACATAATACACTCATTCTTAGGCGACTTCGATTCTATAAAATGTAATTAACATAGGGGTTTTCCTTTATAGGAAACTTTGCAACCCAAATTAATATAAACCCTATCTAATCTTTTATATGAGATGAGAAATTTGTGCAACATAAAGTTTTCACAGACTAAAACGGATGCCATAAATTCTTTAGTTTATTTAATCGAGTATTACTATCAAATAATGTGTCTACTCTCCGGGATAGATGCATGGCTTGTAGTTTTATGCTCGTTTATTTAATCAGATAGATCTATATATATTAAAATAAATACCATCTTTTCCCATGTTTACGACTGACACATCCATGGCCTCAAAATAACAATAATAATCATTGACTAATTTCACTTTCATTGTGAGATACATGTTCATTTGCTCAATCCTATTTAAGATACAATCAATCATTTGGAGGTTTTATTTGATCCCAACCCTTCACTAAAAATTAACATTATCAAGTAATGCTCAAACAAATAACTTTAGATATGTCAAAACTATGGGCACATTTTGTTGAATAACATACATTATAGATTATGATTTAAGACATCATTTCAAGCTATAGTCTGAGATTGATGTACTTTCAAAAGAAATTTCTTATAACCCAAGTAAACAATTTTTTGGGTAAATAAGACAATATTCTTATTTTATATTTATGTAATAAAATTGCATTACAAAAGTATTATATAAGATAATAATATATTCTCTGTGAAATCAATTTCTACAACATGATAAATATTTTGGAGAGATCTTCCGTTGCTTGATTAAAAAAAAAATTTGTTTATTATTAGTGTCAGTCTTATAATACTAATATTAAACCTCCTACAAAAATCAAAGAACATAATAACTTTTAAATCATTGAAGGTTCAACTTTGAAGAGAAAAGACTACTTTTCTTGAGAATATTTATGGCCTCTAAAGATATAACCCCATGTCAATCTATCACCTCTTAAAAGTCTTCTAACACTTCTTTACAAAGGTTAAATTTTGGAAGTATGAGTTTTTTCTCACTATCATAAAGATTAAGAACCTTGAGTATGCCTCAACTTCAAGCTATCCAAATAAAGATAGACAATCTCTTTTCAAGAGAAAGACTAGAGGTCAACCCCCTACCCCTCCACCTCCTACCTCTCCGTTGTAGGTATTGAAACTTTTGAGTGAAAAATGGTAACTCCACCTCTGGAAGACAATTTGATGCTCTTGAAGAAGGTGCACTTGAGAATGCAAGGGAGATATCTATTCTCCATCTACAGATAGTCTGATATATCTACCTATGAAAAATAATTCACAATTTTTGGTAGAGATGCACTAAAGTCTGCAAGAGGTTACTATGTTTTAGCTAAATAAAATAATATTTAACCTTTTTCAAGGAGGTTTACGACCTATTTGGGACAACTTTGTGCCAACTTTGCTTTTTCATACCGCCATTACAGTCCTGCTTGAGGAGTTGTTTTCTTGCTGCTTTAGAAAATTTTTTGTGGTAGAAAACTTTTTTTTTTTTTAACTTGAGCTGTTAAAGTGTGGTGGCTGCCAGAAAGATGACATTCGACTTTTTGAAAATAAAATAAATTTGTAATAATTACCGCAATATTTTGAAAAAAAAATTCTTCTACAGCAATTTCACAACAACTTAAAACAGCTGCAGCTGCCCCAAACAAACTCTAATCTGCAAATGAGAATTAGAAGAGAGAAGCTTTTCTCACGTCTCAATAAAAAAAGACAAAATAATAATAATAAAAATTTCTTGGTAATTTTAATAAAGGCACATCAAAGTTTGTGCGGGGGAACTACACCACCTATTTAGGATATTTTTTAAACATATTTAACAACAAATTAAAGCATATGAAAGAGGAATCATGAGATGTGATTTTTTTTTTCTCAACTTTTTCTATGAAAGAGAGTTAGATATTGTCAATGGAGATGCACTTATTCTCACACGAAAAAATTTCATTTCATGGGCACATGATAGTGAGTGATTAAACTTTTCCAAGGAAAAAAATTAGAGCTTAGAAAGAGAGCATTGGGAGGTATGAGTTTTGTCGCAAGCCCATGAGAAAAATCTGCTATATAAGGCGTATGCAGAGTTGTGTAAGTCGAAGATTATTTAGAGGGTATTGGGAGGTTATAGATAGGTTACATCCCCTATAACATCTTTGTAACATACATATAACCATACAGGAGGTGCAACCTACCTATAACCCCCCAACACCCCCTAAATAACCTCTAACGTACACAGCTCTGCGTACATGCAAATTTGAAGTAAGGAGAAAATTTATTAAACTTTTACAAATATTCCTAAATTTCTGAAAATTTGTATTAAATTATTATATTTTTATCAAAAATATCTACATGTTACTATATGTGTCCGTGCTCGCAAGTTGCATTTATATCTCTCATTAATGCTCTATATTATTTACACCTAATCCTCACAATTGCATGCATTAATGAACTTCACCATCCTGCCTCTTTTCATTAAATATCACATCCTGCTTGCCCGCAGCTGGTCCCCATGCAGAATACAATATAAATCAATTCATATATAACAATTTTTAACTCAAATTATAAATATTATTATCATAATAATTATTATATTGTTTTTTAATTGTATGGATAAATTATAGTTAGATAAAACTGTTGGTGAAATATGTCATGAAAATTTAATTAAATTTTGCTTTAAATCACTTTTATGATTACTTTGCACAAAAAATAGGCATATAATATTTAGATATGTAAATAGGTAAGAATTGGGTGGTTTGTATGTAAATGCCCCACGGTCAATTCCTATGGGATTTGAGACATTGTAACTTATATGATAAAGCCTTCTTTAGTCCGACCTTTAAAATTCATTGCAGAAAAAGTTTTTCAAAGTAGAGAAAATTGATGGCTCTCTTTCTCATTTATTTTTTTTATAGGGTAAAAATTTTTCAGAAGTTGTGTGTTAAGGTGATGGAGTGAAAACATAGATTTGAGTTCACTGTAATAGCCCTCGTGCAGATCAAGTCGTCGCTGTATCTTGAAAGACTTTAGGAGCAGGAGAAACTTTTTCATATGGAGTGTGGATGTTGCTCTGCGTGCGAACTTCAGTAATATCCGTTACGCGTGCTATATCGCAAATATTATTGGGTGGAATGGGTTATTGAAGTGAAACCACATAAGTTATTAAGAGGTTATTTGAGGGTTATTAGGGAGTTATTGCGGGGGTTAATACAAGGGGTTATTGAGATGGAACTGTAGAAGTTATTGAGGGGGTTATTGCAGGGGATTAATGAAGTGAAATCGCGGAGATTATTCTAGGGTTATTACATAGGTTATTGCAGGAGGTTATTCAAGTGAAAGTGTTGACGTTCTTGGGGTAGTAACTCCAATAACTTCGCAATAACACATCAATAATCCCCAAAAAACCTCAGTGGTTACACTTCAATAACCTCTATGGTTCCACTTAAATATTTTCTTAGGTGGCCCAGTGTACCACACATGACAGCATATTACTGGAGTCCGCACGCAGAGCTGCGTCCGGACGCCTTATGAAAATTTTTCTTTAAGGAATTTATGTGAAATACTAACCTCAATTTTCATTCAATTCTCATTCGTCTAATGTTTATTAACAATGTTATTCTTGTAAATATTTAAATCTGATGTGTACTTTACACATGATAGGTTTATGTCTACACACACAGAGAGAGAGAGAGAGAGAGAGAGAGAGAGAGAGAGAGAGAGAGAGAGAGAGAGAGAGAGAGAGAGAGATCAGATGGTCGAGTATCTGCTAGTCAGTGTAAGTTATTTTTGCCTTTATAGAAATCAATTCTATAAGACAAGAAGAAACTAATTGTTACTAAACAAGATAGGTTAGCAGAAAGGCAGAAAAGTTTCACAACAAGCAGCAAACACCTTAATGGCAATCCATTAGGACTTTGTGTTGGGCTGTTAATAAATTTAACTACATAAACAATGTCATTTAGTTGTGGCTTAATGTTGGGGTTTATACGAGTCGAGTCGAGCTCAAGCCACCCTCAGCTTAAGCTTGAGCTTGATTAATTTTATCGAGAATAAGTTTATGAGTTCGAGCCGGCTTGTTTAAAATAAAAGAGAGAAATTGATATTAATTTAAGCTATATTATAATAAGTTGTCAAGTAGAATGAACAGTTAGGAGATAAAAAATAAGAAACCACCTAACATGCAATACTAAATATTATTTTCATAACTATTTTTAATACCTTAATGCTAAAATCTTAAAATTATTATATAATTTGAATGTATTTTATATCAATATTTTTTCAAACATGCTTGCTCGCGAGCTAACGAGTCGAGTCAGGGCTGGCTTGAGCTTAGTTTGTTGAGTTCATCTTTATGCTGCACAATGCAAGAATTTCAAGCACCGACGCATTATAGAAATGACACGAGCCCTCTTACTCAAAGCCCAATTACCACTCAAATTTAGAACTGATGAAGTACGAACAACATCTCATATAATAAATCACATGCCATCAAGAAATACAAAAGCTTCTCTCAACTTTTCAACTATTGTATTATACAGCCCCATGAAATGCTCATTTGCACATTTTCGACTCATCCTGTCATCCATGACGACATCCTAATCTTACCAACTAGCTACTATCCAAAGCTCCTTGTATATTTTTGGGTTACTCCACTCAACACAAAGGGTATCGCTGTTATAATCCTACCACCAACAAAATTGTCATAGCTCGACATGTATTGTTTGATGAACTATGCTTTCCATGTGACTCTTTACCTAAAAAACCATGCAATTCCCCTTCCACCTCATACATATCACCTCTCAGGCTCCTACCAAGCAAAGCTGTGCAAATTCCCAGCACTCATGTGCCAAGATATCTCTGTTTCTGGGCGAACACAACCCACCGAACCTTCAATACCAGAGCAGCAGTTATCTTGTCCACAGGGACGCGCCGAACCAAGCTCTGATACTGCATCAGATTCATCCCAACACAGTATCGCTTCTCAACCACATTCATCAGTCGACAATGCGTCTCCAACATCAGGAAAATCTTGCCATCTTACCTCTATTCACCCGATGCAAAACAGACTGAAAACAGCTACGTGGAAAACTAAACAAATTCTAGATCTACAGCACCAACTCACTGAAGTAACCGAAACTACTAGCTTCAGTCATGCAATTAAATTTCTGCAGTGGCGAGAAGCTATATCTCAAGAATTAGTTGCACTAAAATAGCAAGGGACTTGGGAACTAGTTTCTCCTCCCATCGATTGCACAATTGCATGATAATAGGATACAAGTGGACCTATAAAATAAAAAGACACTCTGATGGGACTATTGCGAGAAATAAGGCCCGGTTGGTAGCTAAAGGGTTCAACCAAGAATGGGGAATTAATCACCTTTAGTCTCGTAGCTAAATTAACTGCCATTAGACTCCTTGTGACAACAGCTATTTAGAACAATTAGGATATACTTCAACTCAGGGTGTCAATTACTTTTCTACATGATAATTTAGAAGTTGTCTATGTCTCAACCACAAGGGTTTCAAGATGAACAAAATCCCCAACATGTTTGTCGCTTATGGAAAGCTATACATGGCCTAAAATAGTCATCTCGTTAGTGGTATTCAACATTTTCGACATATCTTGTTGAAAAAGGTTTCCACTTCAGCAAAGCNCCATGAAATGCTCATTTGCACATTTTCGACTCATCCTGTCATCCATGACGACATCCTAATCTTACCAACTAGCTACTATCCAAAGCTCCTTGTATTATTTTGGGTTGCTCCACTCAACACAAGGGGTATCGCTGTTATAATCCTACCGCCAACAAAATTATCTAGGCATGTATTGCTTGGTGAAGAATGCTTTGCATACCTCTCTTTACCGAATAAACTGTGTAATTCCCCTTCCACCTCATACATAACACCTCTAAACCTCCTACCTTGCAAACCTGTGGAAATACTCAGCACTCATGTTCCAAGATATCTCTCGAGTAGTGGGCGAACACCACCCATCGAACCTTCAATACCAAAGCAGCAGTTATCTTATCCACAGGGACACGTCGAACCAAGCTTTGATACTGCATCAATTGTTAGCTGGAGCCCAAACCCATGAACCGCTCACGCTCCAACTCTGTTGTGAAACACCACGACTTTCGTCTCCCGCTCCCCGTCCCGCTCTGTTGCGAAGCGAAGCTTTGCTTCGCCCCTTTGCGAAACCTCTCCTACTCCTGTGCCTCTCTCAGTTGCGATAAAAGGGGAGTTTCGTCTCTCCTGTCGAGTGAAGCCTAGGCGACTGAAACGTGAGAGAGCAAGGTTTGACGAGGCTTGGAAGATCACCGCTTCTGATTTAGTTCTTCTTCGGGTTTCCTCGGGATAGAGGAAAAGAAGTGCAAGCAGTAATTCCTTGCGGCAGAAGGAAGAAGAAAAAAGAAGAAGAAGATTGTTCTCCCTTGGCTTCTTTTTGGTGGCTTGTAGCATAAGAAAAATTGGGTTTATTTTTCTTGTAAGTTTATTTTCTTTTGTGTATCTCGGTGTAGAGAGAGAAGAAGAGAGAGTAACGAAGCAAGAGATTTCTTTTATAAGTCAAGTCGATCGACTAGTGTAAATTCCTCAAGTAGTAAAATGCTCTGCAACTCCGTGGACGTAGGCAATTTGCCCAAACACATAAATCTCTGTGTTCCGCTGTGTTACTGTTTTCAAGTGTGAATTTGCTCATTCTATTTTTTTGCTTCATCGAAGATCATTCTTTTACATTTCATATATATACCACAACAATTGATATCAGAGCTTTGTTTGGATCTGAGGAAGAATGATGACTGTAGATGAAATGAGAGTTTCAGGAATCAAGAAGTTTGATGGCACAAGTTTTGATTATTGGAGGATGCAAATAGAGGACAACATCTATGAGAAGAAACTTAATCTTCCGTTATTGGAGAAAAGATTTGAAAGGATGAATGAGACTGAATAGTATTTGTTGTTTGGGTTTTATTTGATTGACCTTATCGAGGTCCGTTGCACATAACGTCGTCAAAGAAAGGATGACTGTAGATCTCATGACAGCTTTATCAGGTATGTATGAAAAGCCATCGACGAATAATAAGGTGTACTTGATGAAGAAGTTATTCAACTTGAAGATGGTAAAAATTGTTTCTGCTGCTCAACACCTTATTGATTTTAATGTTATCACGCATCAATTTTCGTCCATTGAAATTGATTTTGATGATGAGATATGCGCGCTGATATTGTTGGCAATATTGCCCAATAGTTGGGAAGCCATGAGGATGGCAGTTAGTAGTTTTGCAGACAAATCTAACCTGAAATGTAATGATATTCGTAATCTGATTTTAGCTGAGAAGGTGTGCAAGAAAGATTATGGCAAGATCGTAGGATCGAGTTCGACACTGAATGTTGATTTCAAAGGGAGATCACACGACATGAACTCAATAGAGGGAGGCTAAAATCAAAGTCTGGTCAGCAGACAACCTGCTGGAATTGTGGCAAAGCTGGCCACATAAAGAGAAACAGTAGGAATCCCAAGAAGATTGAGAATGATAGCGCAAATTTGGTATCTGAAGAAGTACATGATATACTATTTCTGACAGTTTATAGTTCTATTGATGATGGAAGTGAAGATGAGAGTGGGTCTGGGGCACCCATTACTATTGTCTTACAGACAGATGGTGGAGAACCATAGAGCTATAAAAAATCATGCAAGATGAAAGTTCGAGCAAGTGGGAGTTGATAGAACTTCCACCGGGGAAGAAGACATTATACAACAAGTGGGTGTACCGGGTGAAGGCTGAGCATGATGACAATAAAAGGTACAAGACTGGACTTGTTGTAAAAGGCTTTCAACAGAGGTAGGATATTTCCCATGCAGTGGGAGTTATAAGCAGATATAAGAGTAACCTAGGAAATAACTGGGAGGTTCAAGGCTACGTGGACCCTGTTGATATGTTGACTAAGGGTGTTACTCTTGAGAAATTGAAGTTGTGCACAACTTTAGTTGGTCTTCTGGTGTGGAGATAGAGGCTTTGAGTTGCAGAGGTAGATGATTCATGTTTAAAGAAATGGGTAACGTCGCCAGTTGAGGATATCAGTTTGAGGAAGAAGACGTTGTAACTTGTGTATCGGTCACCAAGAGAGAGATTTGTTAGCTGGAGCCCGAACTTGCGAACCGCTCCCACTCTGTCACGAAACATCGCGACTTTCGTCTCCCCATCCCCTTCCCGCTCTGTTGTGAAGCTTCGCTTCGCTTCGCCCCTTCGTAAAACCACTCCCCCTTCTATGTCTCTCTCGATTGCGATAAAAGGGGGTTTCACCTCTCCCGTCGAGTGAAGCCTAGGCGATTGAAGCGTGAGAGAGCAACGTTTGACGAGGCTTAGAAGATCGTTGCTTCTGATTTAGCACAATTCTTTTGTGTTCTTCTTCAAGTTTCCTCGAGATAGAGGAAAAGAAGTGCAAACAGTAATTCCTTGTAGCAGAAGGAAAAAGAAAGATGAAGAAGAAGATTGTTTTCTCTTGGCTTCTTCTTGGTGGCTTATGACACAAGAGAAATTGAGTTTATTTCGCTTGTAAGTTTATCTTCTTCAGTGTATCTCGGTGTAGAGAGAGAAGAAGAAAAAGCAATGAAACGAGAGATTCCTCTTGGAGACGATCGACTGGTGTAAATTCCTCAAGTAGTAAAATTCTGTGCAACTTCGTGGACATAGGCAATTTGCCAAACCACATAAATCTGTGTGTTCCGCTGTGTTATTGTTTTCTGTGTGAATTTTCTTGTTCTATTTTTTTGCTTCATCAAAGATTGTTCTTTTATATTTCATATATATACCACAACAACAATTTCATCCCAACAAACTATCACCCCTCAGCCACAATCATTAGCCGACAATTCGTCTCCAACACCAAGAAGATCTTCTCATCTTACCTTTATTCACCCGATGCAAACCAAGCTGAAAACAGGTACGCAGAAAACAAATTTTAGTTCTACAGCATCAACTCACTAAAGTAACCAAAACTACTAGCTTCAGTCATGCAATTAAATTTCTGCAGTGGTGAGAATTCCTTGCACTACAATAGCAAGGGACTTGGGAACTAGTTTCTCCTCCCATCNAAAGGATGGGACTCTAATTTTATTTCTTATATATGTGGATGACGTTCTCATAATAGACAATAATATGAAATATATTCAGAATTTATTCAAAATTCTTCATAACAAGTTTCAAATGAAGGAGATGAAGCAAATAACAATATCTCTAGGTATTTAATTTCACAAGACGGAATTTGCTACCATTTAAATCAAACCCCATACACTTTAGAACTGCTAAATAAAGCAGGAATGCAGATTTGTAAAGAGCTACTCAATCCTTGCTCCTCCAAAGTCACCAATAACAAAGACTCACAACAACCATTTTCAAATATCACTCTCTATCGACAGCTAGTCGGCATGCTACAGTATCTTTCGGTCACTAGACCGGATATATCTTATCCAGTTAACATGGTGTTCCAACATATGCACTCACAAACACATGAAAACTTCCAACAAATTAAACGTACTCTCTGATACCTTATAGGCACTACAACCTACAAACTTTAATTCACTAACAATTCCTCTATATTTCAATCTTATTCAGATTCAAACTGAGCAGGGGACCCTATTACTAGAAGATCTGTGCCAGACAATTGCACATTAAATGGTGAGAATTTGATTTCATAGAAAGTTCAAAAACAATATGTTAAGGATGAAGCCCGGTTCGCAACCTCGCTCCCGCTCCAGCTCGGCCATGCTCGCTCCCACTCCTCTATTGCGAAAGATCGTGAACCGTTCATGATCCTTGTTGCCGCAAACTGTTCCCGCCTTCCCTATTTCGTGAAGCAAAGCATCCCTTCGCTTGTTATAAGAAGTTCCTAGGTGAGTGCGTGGTTCGAAGGAGAAGAAGATATCTTATGGTCTCCTTTAAATTTTGGACGGCCTTTTTTGTGTTCTTCTTCGGGCTTTCTCGGGAGAAGGGAAGGGAAGTGCAAGCAGTAGTTCCTTGCAGCAGAAGGAAGAAGAAGATTGTTCTCCCTTGGCTTCTTCTTAGTGGCTTGTGATAGAAGAAAAATTAGGTTTATTTCTCTTGTAAGTTTATTTTCTTAGGTGTATCTGAGTGTAGAGAGAGAAGAATAGAGAGAAATAAAGTGAGAGATTCCTCTTGTAAGTCGAGACAATCGACTGATGCATGTTCCTCAAGTAGTAAACTCATCTGCAACTCCGTGGACGTAGGGAATTTACCGAACCACATAAATTTGTATGTTCCACTGTATTACTGTTTTTTGATGTGAATTTCATTGTTCTTTTTTTCACTTCATTATCTATCATTCTATTATAATATACCACAACAACTGGTATCAGAGCCCGTGGTTTCGAATCTGAGGAGAGACGATGACTCTAGATGAAGTGAAGGTTTTAGAGATCGAGAAATTTGATGACACAAATTTTGTTTATTGGAGAATGCAGATAGAGGACTACCTCTATGGGAAGAAACTTCATCTTCCGTTATTAGGGAAAAGACCTGAAAGGATGAATGAGGCTGAATGAAATTTGTTGGATTGACAAGTTTTGGGGGTTATTCGATTGACCCTATCGAGGTCCGTTGCACACAACGTCGTCAAGGAAAAGACGACTGCAGATCTCTTGTCAGCTTTATCAGGTATGTATGAAAAGTCATCGGCGAATAACAAGATACATCTGATGAAAAATTTATTCAATTTGAAGATGACTGAAGATGTTTCGGTTGCTCAACACCTGAATTATTTCAGTACTATCACAATTCAATTATTGTCTGTTGAAATTGATTATGATGATGAGAAACACGCGCTGATATTGTTGACATCATTGCCAAATAGTTGGGAAGCCATGAAGATGACAGTTAGCAGTTCTGTAGGTAAATCTAAATTGAAATATGATGATATTCATTATTTGATTTTGGATGAAGATGTGCGTAGGAAAGATTCTGGCAAGATCTTCGGTTTGAGTCGGCACCGAATGTTGATTTCAGAGGGAGATCACATTATAGAAACTTAAATAGAGGGATATCAAAATCAAAGTCTGGTCAGCAGGCAACCTGCTAGAACTATGGCAAGGCTAGCCACATAAAGAGAAATTGCAGAAATCCTAAAAAGATGGAGAATGATAACGCAAATGTGGTATCTGAAGAAGTACATGATGCACTATGACTAACAGTTCATAGTTATGTTGATGATTGAAGTGAAGAGGAGAGTGGGTCCGTGGCACCCATTCCTATTTTTTCATAGAGAGATGGTGAAGAATCACAGAGCTATGAAGAAATTTTTCAAGATGAAAGTTCGAGCAAGTGCGAGCTGGCAGAACTTCCATCAGGAAAGTAGACATTGCACAACAAGTGGGTGTACAAGGTGAAGATTGAGCTTGATGGCAGTAAGACATACAAGGCTAGACTTGTTGAAAAAGACTTTCAGCAGAGGCAGGATATTACCCATACAGTGGGAGTTGCAAGCAGAGACAAGAGTAACCCAAGAAATAGTTTAGAGGTACAAAGCTATGCTGACCCTGTTGATATATTGACTGAGGGTATTACTCTTGAGGAACTGAAGTTGTGCACAACTTCAGTTGGTCTTCTAGTGTGAAGACAAGTGTTTTGAGTTGCAGAGGTGGAGGATTCATGTTTGAATAAAAGGTCGACACCGCCAGTGAAGGATATTAGTTTGAGGAAAGAGATGTTGTTGCTTGTTTACCGGTCTCCAAGTTGGAGATTTGTTATGGATGGAGCCTGATTCGTGACCTTACTCCTGCTCCCGCTAGATCACGCCTGCTCTCGCTCCTCTGTCGCGAAACATCGCTAGCTGTTCTCGCTCCCTGATGTCACAAACTGTTTCCACTTATGCCCGTTCCCGCCTTCCCTATTTCGCGAAATGAAGCATCACTTCGCTCGTTAGAAGTTGCGAACAGACAGCAGTTCCGGGGTGAGTGCACGGTTCGAACGAGAAGAAGATATTGCATGGCTCTCCTTCAGATTTTGCACGGCCCTTTTTTGTGTTCTTCTTCACTCTTCCTCAGGATAGAGGAAAGGAAGTGCAAGCAGTAGTTCCTTGCAGCAGAAGGAAGAAGAAAGAAAAAGAAGAAGATTGTTCTCCCTTGTCTTCTTCTTGGTGGTTGTAACAAAAGAGAAATTGAGTTTATTTCTCCTGTAAGTTTATCTTCTTCAGTGTATCTCAGTGTAGAGAGAGAAGAAGAAAGAGCAACGAAGTGAGAGATTCCTCTTGTAAGTCTAGACGATCGACTGGTGTATATTCTTCAAGTAGTAAAATCCTCTGCAACTCCTTGGATGTAGACAATTTGCCGAACCACGTAAATTTGTGTGTTCCGCCGTGTTACTGTTTTTTGGTGTGAATTTCGTCGTTCTATTTTTCACTTCGTCGCCGATCGTTCAATTTGATATTCCACAACACAATCTACGGTAGCCAAATCTTCTATAGAGGTGGAGTATCGAGCGCTCTCTTTGGCAACAACACATGTCATATGGATTCAACGACTAATAGCTGAATTTCACTTATCTATGGATATTCCTACCGTTATTTTCTGTGATAACACATCAACTATCACTCTGGCTTATAATCCTTTCTTTCATGCACGCACCAAGCACATAGAATTTGATCATCACTTTATTCGCGATCAAATCACAACAAACATCATTCAAGTTCAGCATATAGCCACTCAAGATAAAATTGTGGATGTCTTCACACAAGCACTTTATCTACATCTAACTTTTAAAGGCGTAGGAACAAACTTAACATCTATGCAATCGATGCCAAGTTTGAATGGGACTATTAGCAATGTCATTATTGTAATTATTTTAATCTTATGTGTAAGTAACAGCTGATAGTTTTAAGCCAATATATGTAGCTGGTTTCATTATTTGTAAGTATT